>OY856187.1:18051537-18126537 GCA_963693315.1 Diogma glabrata | reverse complement strand
TGTCCGTTGTTGACTCATTTTCTAAACATTTACAAATGATTCCAATCGAAACTAAAAATCTATTGGATACAACTACAGCTCTAACGAGGTATTTCACTCAATTCGGAATTCCTAACGTTATTTTCTCAGATCATGAGACATTTTTCCAGTCACTACAATTCAAAGAATACTTAAGCAATCTTAATATCCGATTGGAGTACGCATCATCATCGGAATCAAATGGTCAAGTTGAGAAAACACATTCAACTATTATAGAAATTTTCAATACAAACCGTAATAAATCGCCAAACTCGAGTATTCAAACAGCGATAGAGTTATCAGTAGCTTTGTATAATAACTCGGTACACTCGTCAACCGGTTTCACACCGAACGAGATCATTTTTAATCAAAATAACTTAATAAACCCGGCAGAAATACAAGAACAAGCCAAACAAATTTTTAAAACGGTCAATACTAATTTAGAAAAAGTTATAAACAGAATAGAGAGACAAAATAACAATAAAGAAGATCCACCTAGATTACATGATGATCAATCGGTTTATCTTAAACCAAACATCAGAACAAAATCTCAGCCAAGAGGGCTGGAAACCAAAATTAAAAATGCAAACTACAAAACTTTTAAAACAATCAGGAATATAAAAAGAAACAAAAATAAAATTAAAAGATTAAAGAAATACTAATTTTGATTTTTACTTTTCATTTCAGAAATTTTTACTATGACAATATAATTTTTATTTGAATATCTTAATTAATTAATTATCCAAAACTGATTTTACAAATCTTACAAACCAATTTTACTATTCTTATCCATGTTAATAAAAACAAGAAAAATAAAAGCAAAATTCTAAATAAAAGAAATTCTCATTAGAAATTTTTATTGCATAAAAATTAATTAATATTAGAAATTTTAGAAAACAGTTTTATCAATCGATAATATTATCATCAATAATAAATAAAATTAAATCTAAAGTTAAAAAGAATATTGAATTGAAATATTGTATTGTAGTATTGTATACTGAAATTTTTACTTATTATTTTGAAACATGGTTACTTTTAAAAAGTTATTAATTTTGACTATATTTAATTGTATCAATACACAAAAATTGGAAATAAAAAATTTGCATGAAGATCCAATTCTGTTAGAAAAAATAAACGAATGTAAAATTCAAACAGGGATCATAAGGGTCATACACCCAATTAATATAACAAACCTAGAAACTACCATAGAATTAATGATGAAACATATAGTTAATAAGATAGATAAGAATGAACTTGATTTGTATACAATAGTTAAGGAAAAATGTAAAAGGTTACATAACAACTTACTACAAATAAAACCACCAAAACGTCTCCGACAACGAAGATGGGATGCATTGGGATCAGGATGGAAATGGTTAGCTGGAAGCCCAGATGCAGACGACTTAAGGTTAATCAACGCTACAATGAATGGTCTAATAAATGAAAACAACCAGCAATACCAAGTCAACGAGCAGATCAACAAAAGAATTCAGCTACTAACAAAAACAATAAATGCAGTCTTAACCAACACATCGATAACCAATAAAATAGTTTTGAGCGAGTTAGAAATTATGACAGCAATTATGCAAATTGAAACCATCGATGCAATTATTGAGGACATCCAAGATGCAATAGTAAGAACCAAAATAGCACTGCCAAGCAACAAAGTTCTTTCGTTAAAAGAAATCATTGTTCTAAAAAATCTTTTGACTGAACAAGGAGTAAATATAACAATTCCAGACGAAGCTTTAAAATTTGTAACACCCAAAATTGCTATATGTGAGGAAACACTATTATACATATTAGAGGTACCAAAATTGGAAAATTTTACATCAACAACAATAAGACTTACTCCACTAGTTGTAAATAACAGCATTATCGAAAGTTACCCACAATACCTCATCAAAAACAGACAGAAACTATACACCACCATCAACTACAACAATTTTGTCCAAAAACATACAGATCTAAAAGAATTTAAGGATGAATGCATAAAACCACTAGTCTTTGGAAATCAAGGCAGCTGCAAAGTAACATGGGAGATCAACACAGCAATACAATGGATATCTGAGGGTAAAATACTAATAAATAATGGAAAGAACGTCGAAATAGTTACTAATTGTGGACCGGATGACAGAAATTTAACAGGAAATTTTTTAATAACAATCAATAATTGTACAGCCACGATAAACAACAAAGAATTTCAAGCTTATGAAATTCAAACCGAGAATGAGGAAATCCAGGGAGCACTTCACAGTATTCAAATAGTAAGGAAAATGAAAATTGTTCAGAACATAACAGCAATCGAACAGGATACCATTCAAAACAGGAAACTGCTACGACAAGTTTTTTTGAAGCAATATCATCACGAAAATTGGATATGGACACTTTCAGGAGGTTTATCATTATCATCCATATGTGTAATCGTTGTACTATCGTATATGTGCCTGTGTAAATGCTCGATAACAAAAACAGTGCAAAATCCAATTAACCTGGAAAATACCAAAGTAGCATACAATGACCTATTAAGGAAAGCCGGCATAGTAACAAAAGTCGAGGACGACTTTTCATCACCCCAGGGAGGAGTTATAATCCCATAGTATCATCAAGTCATATAACAAAACTGCTTTCTCACGAAAAGTGCTATCAATGCAAAATAGCATAACTAGAAATATGATGGAATGTTATCAACCAGACATAACATGTAACAACATGATAGAAGAATCAAATATCATAAAACATATTATAATAGAATATGCTGAGTGGTTGTTTTGTACCTTTAGATTTATAAAATTTAGTTTTTATAGTTAGTCTAATTTTTAAACTCTGTAATGTAACATGTATTAAATAAATTGTATTAAATAAATCATTTTTTTTAGAATTTATTTATTCATGAAACATAACTATATATATATATATATATATATATATATATATATATATATATATATATATATATATATATATATATATATATATATATATATATATATATATATATATATATATATATATATATATATATATATATATATATATATATATATATATATATATATATATATATATATATATATATATATATATATATATATATATATATATATATATATATATATATATATATATATATATTAGGCATGACCAGAAATGTATGAACAATTTTCAAACCATCTTTTTCTTCGCTCCCACCGGCTAATTATGTTCCATTTGACTCGAATATGAACTATATCAAGTTTTATTGAAATCGGAAAATAATTACCCACCGCGCAGTGGCGTCGAAGATAAGAAAATTAGCAGAATAATAGGATATTTTCTTTTTATCAGATATAATTATCTTAAAACATAATATATCTCATAATTTTGATTTTTTTTATTAAAAGCTAATTAATTAACGATTCTAACGAGCCTAAATATGTAGAAATCGATCTTAGAAAAGCGATTTATCTTAATATTTCTCCTTACATATACGAAAATTCACTAATTCATAATAATCTTTTTTCAAAGAAAAAATTAATTATTTTTGGTTAAATTTATAATAATTTTTCATTCAAAAGCAACATTTTTCCAAAAGAAATCAATAAATTAAATTAGATTTATTGTATGATGGGTATTTGCATCTGTAGTTTTCGACCACCTGAATGGTGTATTGTGTACCTTCCTCGTCTTTAGTTAGAATGCTGTTGTATTCTGTTTCATCAACTTAACACCGAGTTCGGCGGTATCATTAACAACATGCAAACTTTGGCAAAACAACGTGGCTTTGAGGAAATCCTCATTCTGATGGGTCTCTTAGCAAAAAATCAATACAAATTCTAAATCGATTAAAAAACGTTTTTTCTGTGACAAAATCACTAGTGTTCTTATTAGCAAAAAGTTGCATATGTTTGACTGCGTCAAAATCTTTTTTAAAAGTTTGGGGTGCGATGGGGATGTCTCGTGCTGGGACCTCAAGGTTTTGAACCATTTTTCGTTTTTCATCAAACGAAATCTCTGGGTCGAAAAAAGCCAAGCCAATATTTGCTTCCGTTAAATAGTGAAGATGATAACAAATTTTGTTCAACATTTCTTCTGAAACTCTTTGGTCAATTTTGATGAAATCCAAATCCTGATATGCGGCTGCTGTTCCATCTATGCATTTGAACCAAATTTTTACATACAACATAATCAGAAAAATGCAAACGTCTCGAAAAAATGCAAACGGCGTGACTTGTCGGACCTGGGCGTTTGGATTTGTAATTCTCAATGGTTTCAACAAGAAAAATCAATGTAACTTCCAAAAATTCTTTATATTCGCTGCGTGGGTGTGATTTTTCCAACTCTTCATGACAAAAAATTACTAGAGCTTCTCACGAGTGTTTTGGAATTTTGTTTCCCAGTTTTTTGTCCGATATTCCATTTTTAAACATTGTTGGATTAAGTTTACCACCGTCGCATACCTTCTGAAATTTGTTGAACAGGTGCTGTGGTCTTTTTAAAAAACAGCCCGTAGTTTAATCTCCTGTATGTGATGACGACATGGGAATCGAATCAAGTTGTGGCCAATCTTTTTTTCCACCTTTTTCTGGTCCAGCGTTACTTGATGTCGTGTCGTAACACATGGCTTCGACTTTATCAGTAAGATCCCATTCTTCAAGGCATTCATATATCGCATTCGCAATCGATAAACCGCTCTGTTCTTTGCATTATGGAACCGTTAATAACTTCTCAATATTACCAAATGTTACTATGATTGGCAAACGATCTACTTTACCATGTCCAGTTAATTCTGCTAGCAATGTATCCAAAAATAAAAATTTGTGTTATTCAAACAAAGTCTAAATCTAACATAAAAATTTATTTTTTCTGAATTTTCGCAGAAATTTTTTTTTTTGGATTTAAGAAGAAGAAATTCGATAAAAACGCTTTCCTAAGATCAATTTCTACATACTTAGGCTCGTTGGAATCTTACAGGCTGATTCTGAGTTAAGAGGTCTTAGCTATGATTATTTTTGTTATGACAATTTTTTTAAGAGGAATATCTTAATTGCGATTCTGTGAACGTTGTCATAAAAAATCTCATAATAACTCTACAAATATGTTTTGGAGATCTTTCAAACGGCTATTTTTATAAACAAAATTATTATGAAATGTCATATTAAATAATTTAGATACAAATTAAAATACCATATAAATTATTATTAAGAATTATAGTATATTATATAACAATTTTTTATAAGAATCAAGTTTATGTTTTAGAAAATTTTTTAAGGTATTAATAATTTTTGTTTGTGAAAATATTCAACCGCCATTTTAGTGAATATCAACCTTAACATCAAAAATGTATTTTATTTTATAATAACTTATATACAATTAACATAAAAGTATACCATATATTAATTATTTTGCAATAAATTTGTGAGAAAAGAATGATTGTTTTTCCTCAAAGTTTATATAAAATTTGCAAAATTTTCATAAACAACATGAGACGTCGACGTTTGATATTGCAAATATGAAATTTTCAATCGACATTTTATTTAAAATCAATATCAATATATACTTTGTTTTATATTTTTGATTCAAACTATAATAAAATATAGATAATTATTATAAATTTTATAATAATTACATAAATAATTCATAATTAATATTTTATCCTTTATTAAAATAATTTTTCATACAAGAATTCAAATAAAAAAATATGAAACTTTAAATTATGATGCTTAAGATGACCATGTTTGATGGTCTTACGTTAAGAGGTTTTTTTTTGACATCTCACAGTTGTGACTACATACAGAATCGCATTTAAGAGGTTTTAGTCTTAGCTAAGAGAAAAGTCTTTACTATGACTATTTTTACATCTGTGAGGCTATGTCAGAATCAGCCTGTTAAAGTAATTAGCTTTTAATAAAATTATGAGATATATTATATTTTAAGATGGTTATATCTGATAAACATTAAAAATCCTATTATTCTGCTAATTTTCTTATCTTCGACGCCACTGCGCGGTGGGTAATTATTTTCCGATTTGAGTAAAACTGCATACACTTCATTTTTGAGTCAAAAGGAACAAAATTAGTCGGTGGGAGGGATGAAAATAACAACTTCATAAGTTAGGTCATGTCTAATATATATATATCACTGGCGGGCGGTACGAAGAAAGCAGGGTCATACCTGCTTACCCAAACAAAATTTAAAATAGTCTTCTTAACAAAAATTTAAATTTATTAAAGAATATAAAAACATTCTAAATTGATTATTAATATCATTTATTTATTAACGATTATTCTAACATTCCAAAAATCTATATTTACATATCAGCCTTTTTGAATTTTCAGCACTCCAAATCTAAAATGCACATTTAAATAAAATATAAAAAAATTTTGTTTTTTGGCAGATTTTTATATTCTTTGTTCTTTGGTCATCAGTAAAATTTCTGCTTTCAATCGCTATGTATTCTTTTGAAGTTGTATTGAAAAACAAACAATTGAAGTCCCAATAAAATGTGTGAAAATAAGCAGAAGATAATTCTGCTTTTAAAGTTTTTTCTTTCCTTTCCTTTTGTCATTTCACATTTGTACATTTTGAACACAAGTTTTTTGGTTTTGTCGTATGAGCGAATATAAAGAAAATTGTTAGTTTTTTCTGATAAGATTGAAATTATTTTTAATCTATTTGTTGTGTTATTAAAATTAATAACATTATATATTTATAGTTTTAATGGGTGTAATATTTCGTTTATTAAAATGGTGCCACCATTAAATAATAAAGTTTCCAGTGATTTAATTGATGAAATTATTGGATCTTTCATTGAAGGTTTTTTATGTATGTTTCTTGAAAACGACTCATTCGATTTGGATGATTTAAATTGTATTCTGTTAAGGTAGACTTCCAAGTGGTCCATTTTTTTATGACAAAGCAACCATATGAAAAAATAAAATACGAATTTTGAATGTTATTTTGTCGATTTCTAATTTAATAAATTCTAATAAATATCGTTTATGTATATGTATATACTATCATAGAAAAAAGTGTATTTCCTACGCGAGATAAAAACATTTTGCGTTCGTGAAATTGTCCAGCTGGACGTTAACGGCTCTCGTGAACAAATTTTCACTCACGAAAAAGCAGCGTTTTAATCTCTTGTAGCAAAATGTACTATTTTCAGAAAATTGGAAAAACTGTATTTTTTTATGGATTTTCGTCGATTTATCGAAAACTTGATTTGGATGGTTTAAATGTATTCTATTAAGATAGATGCCGAGGTGGTCCCATATTTTTTATATTACGGGGAAAACGGTCGTTGTTCAGCTAATTGAAAAAAACTATATTTTCCATGTATTTTCGTCGATTTCTTTGAAACAGCTTAATCTATTTGGATCTATTTGGACGGTTTGAGTTGTATTTAATTGATATAGATGCCGAAATGGTCCTAAATTCCTTTCTATGACCGACAATATCCCCTTTTTCTAAAATATGATAAAACCATGTTTGTTAGATTTTCATCGATGAATGCTTGCCGCGATTTTAAGTTATTACTTCAAAAACACTGTCATAGCTGCCTTTTGATTTTATGACTACACAAAATGAAATAATAAATAAACTTTTTTAAAAAAATAAAACCGACTTCAGAAAAACCAAAAGAGGCACAAAAAAGTGGAAAGTAACTCAATTGTGCCTTTTAGAGACAAAAAAACGTATA
Organism: Diogma glabrata; assembly: GCA_963693315.1. Lineage (NCBI taxonomy): Eukaryota > Metazoa > Arthropoda > Insecta > Diptera > Cylindrotomidae > Diogma > Diogma glabrata. Next base: position 18,118,838 of record OY856187.1, on the reverse strand, counting down.
AATTTTGATTAATTTAATTTAATTAAAATTAGTTACATACAAAAAATTACCTTTTTAAACAAAGATATTATATTGTAAAAGTTATTTTTTTATAATAGCTTTTATATTATGAAATTTATTTTCAATACAAAATGTTCGAAGTCGGTACCACCATTGACATCTCATGCTTGGCATCGATTGCCAACAGTTTTGTACAAATAAATCTTATAATATAATAACTATTACAACAACTATAATAATTATAATAAAATATAAGTTTTATAATATAACATCTTTGTTTAAAAGTGTAATTTTTTGTAGTTAAGTATAATTAAATTAAATTAAGCAAAATTTATATGTATTTCTGTCTCTAAAAGCCACAATTGAAATATTTTTCACTTTTTTGTGCCTCCTTTGTTGTTTCTGAAGTCTGTTTCATTTTTATAAAAAATGTTTATTTTATTTAATATAGAAAAGGGTATTTAAACTTACGATGGTTATCATAATTTAAATTATTTTTTTAATGCCGTTAGTAAAAACCAAGCCATATTATATTAATCAATCAATTTTTTCAAATTATTCGGTAGTGCTATAATGTTGAAAGTGTTATCAATATATGATCAAGAATTGGACACATTTTTATAGGAATTCAAAGTATTTTTATAGGCATTTTCAATCATATACAAAATGATTTGAGTGAATCAATAGGGCGTTGATCTAAAAAACTCAAATTTTTTAGAAATCAAAGTTTGTTTATTTATTGCCATACTTCTTGATGAAACATCAGATATATCTTATAAGTCGCAGTTGACAACAATAGGACGATTTGTAACTAAAACAGAAGAAGTTTTTGAAATAATCCTAGCTTTTACAGATATTAGTGCAGACTGATCTGCCAAAACCTTATCACGTCATGCAATCAATACAATGGAAGAACTATCATGTGGGTATAAATTGAAAAATGTTCTGTTTTTTATATAATCTGCTTACCGTCTATCGAAACCCACTGCACGCCACTGATATATATATATATATATATAATTATTTGGGTTATCTTATACGACCAGTGTTTTTAATATTTTCCAATGAAATTATTTATACGAGCTTCTGGTCAATTTAATTTCTTTATTCTTTGTTAATCATCACAGTCTATATTTCGGCCTACGCCATCATCTCGGACCTAACAATCAATTTTTTATACAATTAGTGTTATATTACAAATATCCAGATATTAGTGTAAAAATAAGTTTTTTGCTACTTAGCTATAAACTTACATGCATATTTAACTTAATATTATTGAAAAAAAAAAAAAATTCTAACTTATTAGATGTTATGGCATCACTATTTGTTTGAAAAAAAAAAAAATTCACAAAAACTAATTAATTATTCTAACATAAAAATTGGTTTAAAACACGAACTTCGTCACTAATAAATTAACATATAATAATAAATTAAATTTCAACTACTTTAATTGAATTAACTAATTCTTGTCTACTTAACTTAAAACAACAATTTGATTAAAATAACAATAGAAAACAACATCAAGTACTCTTTCAACAACAAGAACGATCAACATATGTATTAATGTTATGAAGACCGTTGCAAAGGTGAAAATACACTGACTTAGGTGTATGTTAGTTTTAGTACTAAAGTTAGCATTTGTTGGTCTTCTTGTATGTTGTTATCAAATTTCTGTATGTAACATTCAAATTCTTTAGATCCGTTCTTGTGTTGATTGTTTTAGTTTCATTTAACCAAATGTGACAGGCCTCCTTAAATTCCCTTTTGAATCTATGTTTATCACGGTCTATGATTCTGGCTCGTGTAAAGTCAAACTTGTGCGTTATTTCATCGGTATTGTTATCAATAATATGTTGGTTAATGGCTGTTTTGTTGGGGTATTTATGTCTGTGTTTGTAGTCACTCCTATGTTGTGTTAACCTATCTGTCAAAGTTTGTTGCGTTTGGCCTATGTAGATTTTATTACAGGAACATGGGATCTCATATACCACATTTTGTGTGGATTCTATTGGATTAGTGTCTTTAAGTTTTGTGAATTGCTTTTTTAAAGTGTTGTGTGGTTTGTTTGCAATGGTTATGTTGGCATTCCGGTTCGATATGTGTTTTTTAATACTGTCCGTTAGTTTTGGTATGTATGTCAACGATGCTCTGATTTTGGTTGGTGCGGTTTGCGTGTTGTTTACGGCTACGATGGTGTTCGTGGTGGTGGGGGGCTTATTTTTGATTTGATATAGACTATTTTTAATGATGGAGTTGATAATAGGTAATGGATAATTGTTTTTAATAAAAATTTCTTTGGCTATTAGTAAGTTCTTGGTCCAATGTTTTTCGTTACTTAAAAGGAGGATTCTTTTTGCATATGCTGTTGCTATGTTTATTTTCATCTTTTTTGGATGGGCTGATAAAAAGCTCAGTATTCTATTCGATGATGTGTCCTTGTTGTACCAATCTGTCATTATTTTGTTATCCTCACGAGTGAGTTTCATGTCTAGAAATGTTATTTGGTTTTGTTTTTCCGTTTCTACCGTGAAGGTGATATCAGGGTGGAAGTTGTTAAAGACGTTTAGAGTATGTGCTAAATCTGCTTCCGGAATTGCCAGAATGACGTCATCAACATATTTTCTGATAAACGTCGGTTGACGATCTAGTTGTTTATTTGAATGTTACATACAGAAATTTGATAACAACATACAAGAAGACCAACAAATGCTAACTTTAGTACTAAAACTAACATACACCTAAGTCAGTGTATTTTCACCTTTGCAACGGTCTTCATAACATTAATACATATGTTGATCGTTCTTGTTGTTGAAAGAGTACTTGATGTTGTTTTCTATTGTTATTTTAATCAAATTGTTGTTTTAAGTTAAGTAGACAAGAATTAGTTAATTCAATTAAAGTAGTTGAAATTTAATTTATTATTATATGTTAATTTATTAGTGACGAAGTTCGTGTTTTAAACCAATTTTTATGTTAGAATAATTAATTAGTTTTTGTGAATTTTTTTTTTTTCAAACAAATAGTGATGCCATAACATCTAATAAGTTAGAATTTTTTTTTTTTTTCAATAATATTAAGTTAAATATGCATGTAAGTTTATAGCTAAGTAGCAAAAAACTTATTTTTACACTAATATCTGGATATTTGTAATATAACAGTAATTGTATAAAAAATTGATTGTTAGGTCCGAGATGATGGCGTAGGCCGAAATATAGACTGTGATGATTAACAAAGAATAAAGAAATTAAATTGACCAGAAGCTCGTATAAATAATTTCATTGGAATATATATATATATATATATATATATATATATATATATATATATATATATATATATATATATATATATATATATATATATATATATATATATATATATATATATATATATATATATATATATATATATATATATATATATATATATATATATATATATATATATATATATATAATATAGTTTTACCCTTATTCAAACCTATATTGCCTAAATGCGTGCTATCATGTGTTTAATTACACGTTTTGTTTGGAATAGTTTACTATATTTTGTATTTTATATACCCACCTATAGAAATGTTATCGATTACTAGTCGACTAGTGATCGATAACATGTCCCATACATTTAAAACTAGTAATCGATAACATTTAACTTAGCGTATTTCGCAAACAGGAAGACTCAAAAATCGAATATACATACATGTACGATCTACACCAAAAATATTTTCTAAAAATGTTGCGGCAAATAATCTCTTGGATAAGTTTGGCCAATATCCTAACAACCAAAGGCGTTATAACGGCCATTTGAATCATAATATTTAAATGAAAATTATAAATATTGAATATTTGAACTATTGTTTATAAATTTTTTCAAAAAACGACGACCTGCGCGTTCAAGGTTCATGAAAAATCAGCTGTTTTAAAAATCTAGTAAACGTTGATGTTCTTGGTCTAGATAAATTTGACCAAGCTTATATTTGAAAACTTTTGCACACGTAGATACAACATAAATCTTTCCAAAATTTAAAAAGAGGTAGTTCAAGTCTAGAGGTTAAGACTCTAGGGTTGTTGAAATGAAAACCAAATGAAAGCAATGTTTTCACCATTTTTTAGTTTTCTTTGTTTAAATTAATCCTTTCTTTATACTAAACCAAATGCACGAAAAATATCAAGCCGTTGAATTCCAATAAGAAAATTATCAAACTCTCTTTTATTTGTGTTTTGATTATCTGAGTATACAAAAAAAAATTAAAACAAAAAGATACAAAAACAAAGATGGTTTTTAAACAAAAAAAATTTCGATGGAAATTTGAAAATATTTTTGATGCAGAATTAAATATATTGGTCAAAAGAAAAATTGAACCAGTGATCATCAAAGACGTTTTACATGTTCCGGATCTATCTACAAATCTATTATCAGTGAGTCAGATGATTTTAAAAGGAAATACAGTGACGTTCAATAATAGTGGTTGTCAAATTTACAACAATAAAAATTATTTAATAGCAACAGCAACGTTGGTGGACAATATGTATAAATTAAATATTGCTCCAAAACAAAAAAGCTTTATGACATCAGTTAAAAATGAATATGATTTGTGGCATCGTCGTTTAGGACATATGAGTTATGAATATATGAACAATTTGCAACAAATTTCTGAACCATTTTCTAAACAAAAGTTTACAGTGAGTAATAAAATACCATGTGTCGTCTGTTTAAAAGGAAAACAGACTAAATTACCGTTTAAAAATGTAGGATTCCGTGCACAACATACATTGGAGTTAGTACATTCGGATTTATGTGGTCCGATGGAAGAAGTTTCATTAGGAGGCTCCAAATACTTTTTCACGTTGATTGATGATTACACACGAAAAGTATTTGTTTATTTTTTGAAATCCAAAGATGAAGTAACTGCAACATTTAAAAATTTTAAGAACTCTGTTGAAAATGAAACTGGAAAAAGAATAAAAATCTTACGTACTGATGGAGGAGGAGAATTTATTAATACTGAAATGATGAAAATTTTAAAGGAGTTTGGTATTAAACATCAAGTTACCTGTCCATATACACCAGAACAAAACGGGGTTGCGGAACGCGAAAATCGTACTATTTTAGAAAAAGCACGATGTATGTTATTCGATGCTGATCTTTCGAAAAGTTTTTGGGCTGAAGCAGTTGGAACAGCTGTTTATTTAATCAACAGATCTCCAACGAAAGGTTTAATTAATCAAACACCCGAAGAAGTTTGGTCCGGGAGAAAACCTTCTTTAAAACATCTTCGCATTTTTGGAACTAAAGCTATGGTATATGTTCCAAAACAAAAACGAAAGAAATGGGATGCTAAGTCAGAAGAGAATATATTTATTGGATATTCCTTGGACACTAAAGGCTATCGTGTATATAACCCAAAAACGAAGGAAATCACTATAAGTCGAAATGTTACTTTTATTGAAGATAAATTCAAATCCGAAGTCATTATAAATAATAATTCCAATAACGAAATAAATAATATTTCAAATAATGAAAATATAACAACAAACATAGAAGATACACACGAGCTTGAAGACAATGCGGATGAAGTGGGGGATAAATCCATAATTGAAGAAATTGTAGATAAAAATTTAGATGTTGGTCTGGAAGAGGAAATCGATGAATTCATAGGTTTTGATAATGGTGCTGATCAGGATTTAAATAATCAATTCATGCCAGAGTCAACTGAAAATTTGAGACGTTCTAAAAGACAAATTAAGCCAAAAAATATGGATGATTATGTTGTCTATAGTTCAAAGACAAACGAACTAAATGACCCGATATCTGTTGAAGAAGCTCTAAACAGATCTGATGCGAGTCATTGGAAACAAGCAATGAAAGATGAGTATGATTCATTAATCGATAATAATACTTGGTCTTTACAGAATTTGCCGAATAATAAAAAAGCCATTGATTGTAAATGGGTATTCAAAAGAAAAGAAGATCATTTAGGTAATAATCGATATAAAGCTCGATTGGTGATAAAAGGATGTGCTCAAAAGCGAGGCATCGATTATGAAGAAACTTACTCACCAGTGGTTCGTTTTACATCTATTCGATTTCTAATAGCGCTTGCAGCGAAGTTCAACATGGATATAGACCACATGGATGCAATCACCGCATTTCTTCAAGGTGATTTAAACGAAGAAGTCTACATGCTTCAACCAAAAGGTTTTGAAGACGGAAATAAAGTTTGTCGTTTGAGGAAGGCTATTTATGGATTAAAACAGGCAAGTCGTACATGGAATGTGAAATTAGATTCCATTTTGTTAAAAATTGGTTTTATCCGTTCGAAAGTCGATCCGTGTATATATTATTATATTGATGGCAATAGGATGATATTTCTTGCAGTATATGTCGATGATTTTCTTATTTTTACAAATTGCTCTAAATTAAAAGAAAATTTAAAACTTCAATTGAACAGAAATTTTAAAATGAGAGATTTCGGAGAAGCCAAATCCTGTTTAGGACTAACCATTACACGAAATCGAAATCTAAATAAAATCTGGGTGGATCAAGAAAAATACATATTAGAAGTTTTGACAAGATTTAATATGTCAGAATGTAATTCAGTTTCAACTCCTTTTGATCTAAATCAAAAATTATCAAAAGAAATGTCACCAAAAACTGAAATTGAATCAAAAGAAATGGAACAAATTCCATATCAGCAGGCAGTAGGAAGCATCTTATATGCAGCTCAAGCCACTAGGCCGGACATCGCTTATGCAGTAAATGTTGTAAGCCGATTCAACAACAATCCTGGAAAAACTCATTGGAATGCTGTTAAACGAATTCTTCGCTACTTGAAAGGTTCTTCTAGCGCAAAACTTGAATTTTCGAAAGAAGAGAGTTCCAAGTTGATAGGTTTTTGTGACGCTGATTGGGCTAGTGATATGGACGAAAGACGATCAGTTACAGGCTACATTTTCATTATGAATGGTGGTCCAATATCTTGGAATTGCAGGAAACAACAGACAGTTGCGTTGTCTACAACAGAAGCTGAGTATATGGCTTTATCTGCAGCAGCACAGGAAGCTATGTGGTTGAAAAATCTCAATAATGAACTAGTTCCAGATATAGTAAAGCCAATACAAATATACTGTGACAACAAAGGTGCAGTTATACTTTCTACAAACACTGGTTATCATGCAAGAACGAAGCACATAGATATCAGACACCACTATGTCAGGGAAAAAGTTAGCGCTAATGAGATTAATGTTACATCAATTGGAACTGACGACATGGTTGCAGATATACTAACTAAAGGTTTATCCAATTTTAAACACATCAAGTGTATGAAAGAACTAGGTCTAAGATGAATTAAATGTTAATCAAATAAGTTCTAGTGGGGGTGTTGGAGTTAGAACATTATTAAACCTTATATAATTTTTAGTACAAATATGTTAACCTTATCAATGTATACTAACTTCAACATTGTTTATTGTCATTCTGTCTTGTAATAAAAAATACATAAAATATATCGGAATAACTAAACTCGTTTAATTCAGGCTTTTCAAATCCGCTTACATCACATAGTTAAGAAATACTACTACTACTGTCAAAAAATTTAGTATAAAAAAACCAATTAATCAAATATTTTCTTTAATTTTAAAAACATAAAAACTTTTGTTCAATGTTAGAACTTATCTAGTTCAAACTATTTTTGTAATAGCTAATAAGGAAATTATCGCAATTCGCTAACAATGCGTCTTTTGCAAATATGAAGTTGTCCAGATACGTTACTAAAAATAAATCTAAAATTTTAATTTAAAAAACAATTAATAAAAATATTTATTGAAACAACTATAATTTTAACATTAATAATAAATATTAAATTTAAATTTTGTTTTATTAAAATACTCTAATTTATTTAAACCCTACAATGTTTCTTCCATATTTTTTTGTTTCCCGTCAAAAGATTTTGTTTTGCCGATATTTAATGCTTCATCCAACGTTTCGGGCAATGGAAGATTAAAAGTTTCAGGAAAACTAAATATAATTAGTCCTGCTATTATTGCGGTAACACCGAATAAAATTGAGGGGAGGGGTTTGTAAAACGTTGCCAGCAATGGCGTTTGTGGTGCAATCATTGATCCTATTCTCCCACAAGTGGAGCATACGGAAAATAATCGTTGTCGTGCGGTTGTAGGAAATATTTCAACGGTATATATGTAAATTGTAGCAAACGATATTGTAATTCCAAATTTCCCAACAAGAAACAGTGACAGTTTTAACCAATATATCTTACCAGCAAATATGCTTGCAACACAAGATAAACCACTTATCAAAAAAGATGTACAGATCATTTTTTTTCTGCCAACGTTATCAGTTGATATTTTCCATACCACAAAAGCAGGTAGCTCAATTAAACAAATAAGAATAAAATTCGTATATTTATTATTCCCCAGTGATATAGAGTTTAAACTTAAACCATAGTAAACAAATGCATTTGTTCCCCAACAAAATGATAGGAGGACAACTCTCATTATAATTGTTTTATTTTTGATAGCAGCATTAAAATCTGACGTTTTATCGTTAACTTGAGTTAAAATTGCGGCACTCGAATCTGTAAATTGTAAACTATTTGCAACAGGCTTCACATCTACATTTTCACTTTCCAATATTTTAATAACATTTAAAGTTGATGGAGGCAGATCTTTGTTGTTAAATTTAAATACCCGTTTGATAGTTTTTGCAACTTCATCATAACGTTGTTTTGAATGCAGCCAAAGAATACTTTCAGGAACAATCCATAAGTACAGAATGCTTAGAAGGCCAGGTATGTGTGTTACACGAATAAGTAGTTTCCACTCTTGCGTCAGCATTGCGGCTACTCCCAAAAAAACTTCACCAATCGCAAAACAACTTATAAAAGCACAAAGTACAATACTGCGATATTGTTGACTTAGCTCGGTTACTAAAATTAAAATAATTTATAATTAAATACAGCAATATCGTAAAACGATTAACATGATAAATACAAACCTAATATGTATCCTGAAGTATATGCTCCGCCTCCAATACTGGCTTGTAGAAATTCGAATATGATAAAAGAAACGTAATTCCATGAAAAAGTACGAATTATACCCAGTATCGCGGCTGTTATCATCCCAAAACACAAAGCAAAACGACGACCAAACCTATCAGATAAAACGCCAGATAATGAAATTCCAAAAGTTTGTCCAAATGTTTGAATTGTTCCAACAATTGTTAATTTCCATTTGTTGTTTTTGCAATGTAAATCAAACTGAAACACAAAATTTATTTGAAATAAGTATTTTTTCTACGGTAGAAGATGAAAAATCTATTTTCAAGCAAATTTAGTCCCCTGTGAAAATGGGATATTTTTTTCCTGTACGTCTATTCCGGCATTTCCCTGGGAATTGGGAATTGAGAAAAAAGTGCAATAAATGAAATAAAGAAATATTTTTTAATATGAATTTGTTATTTCCCGCGGCACGGAATACTAGTTATGAAAAAATTGCTATAATTTATTTCTCAATTCCTATTTCACGATGTACTGGAATAGAGCTACTGTAGTGTAAAATTATTTTCGCTAGATAACAAATTGTAGTTGCTATGGTATTTTGATGCAATTTTACAAAATTTTTAAAACAAAGCAACCGTGCTAGGACTAAAAGTAAAGTGCTAGGACTTTATAAAATTTTATAAAGTCCTAAAACGTTAAAGTTCAACTTTTTGTGCCATAAACGTTGAACTTTAATGTCCTAGGACTTTATAAAATTTTATAAAGTCCTAGGACGTTAAAGTTCAACTTTTTGAGCAAAATTTAAAACTCATTTCTTTTTATTTTAATAAATTTCCAGTATGAAATAAAATTTTGTATTTATCTCAAACGAAAAGTGTTTTTAAAGGTACTCACTAGTAATTTCGGCCTCGGCTAGACGCCTCGGCCATAAACAACTAGCTCGTACATTTTAAGTTTCACTTTTCGTTCTTGATAAATAAATAACTATTATAATAAATATCGTTTTTCGGCAAACGGGTGTAAAGCTACGATTCCAAATTTTCAAAAATAAATTTCCCGTTGACGTATCGAAAATTCCCGATTTTTCCCGTTTTTTTAAGGAAAAATCCGTCAGAAATTCCCATCAAGTTTTCAATAAAAATATACATATAAATTCAATTATTTATTGAAAACGCTTCAAAAACCACCACAATTATAGCAATATTTATCCTTCCGACTACTATAAATATAGGTTTATCTCTGTTTTTTACGACTATATTTGTGTACGTTATTATAGTCTTAATAAATAGAATGAAAGAAACAGCTGTTAATTTTATTCTGTACCGCGAATGTGGCGGAACACAATGAAACAATTTATTTGATTGTATTGAATGCTGAAATAAATTTTATTTTATTTTATAAAAATTTGATTGCATGTTATAAAAAATCAAACATTTTCAACGATAAAGCAAACATTTTCGACCTGTAGCCCTATTCCGGTACATCGTGAAATAGGAATTGGGAAATAAATTGTAGCAATTTTTCATAACTAGTATATGTCCGTGCCGCGGGAAATAACAAATTCGTATTAGAAAATGTTTTGTTATTTCATTTATTGCACTTTTTTCTCAATTCACAATTCCCAGAGAAATTCAAAATAGTGATGCCAAACATCCCAATTTTTTTAATATGTTTAAAAAAGATGGATGCATAGAGAGCCAACTTGTAGTTCCAGGCGATTTCATTTCTCGTTTCGCAGCATTAAAATATTCCTGAAATTCAGATAACATGGTGGTCCGTTGGGGTTATCAAAACGTACCTATCTCCCTAAAAAATATTTAAACAGCTTAAAGGCTTAAATTCCATCGTGGATTTGACAATACTAAAGCCGATAGATGGCGCATTTAAGTAAAATTATCGGGTGATTGACATCTTTCTGAAGCCTGGTAAAAAATTGGTTAGTGCAACCATTTCAAAATAAGTTTTAATTTAAAACGATTCTATTATTAAATTTGAAAAATTCCGCACTTTCCAAGATTTTTCCCGCTTTCCCGTTTTATATGAAATATCCCGCAAACGGGAAAAAATCCCGCGATCTGGCAACACTGGTGTAAAGTTTAACTTTACTGCCGCTAGGGAGAAGGTTAAAGTCTTACTTTTTTGACGTATAATCAAAGCGGCAGTAAAGTAACGTCATTTTTATTTGATTTTTACGGCTATTTTTACGACTTTTGTTAACTGTTATTTTTTCAAACAAATAGTATAACAATGAAAACAAAAAATAAGAAAAATTTGATTCGATTATAAAATTATGATATATTGTATAACTATGGCAACAAAAAATAACAAATAGTTTAATTGGATTATGAAATTTTGATAAAAAATTTCAATTTTTTTTACTTTTTGGGCGTAATTATGACGGTATTAAATCATATTTATAAAAATTTCAATGGATTAATTTCATGTATGCAAAAAATTTAAATGTTTGCCGAAAAAATAGTGTATTTAATTCGGAACTAAAGTGACTTTTTGTGTTTCGTCTATAATTGTCTGCCTTCCTAGTCCTACGGTCAGCCGCCAAGCTATAGAATCCACACAAAACGTTCATAAAATTGTCTCACTCGATGCTCGCTTCTCGTAAACAAATTTTCACTCACGAAAAAGTAGCGTTTTCATCTCTTGTAGCACAATGTATTATTTTCTTAGTGATTTTAATAAATTAATCATTGTTGGACAAGAAAAACAAGCAGAAAGAGTATGGACTATACATTTCAGAGATCCTGTGATGCATGATGACTTCTGAAATTATTTTCGAACAAAAACATTCAACCTGCATTAGCGTATCGTAAGTTGGTATGCAAAATGAAAATGGTATATGCATTGAGAGTTTTACAAGAACCTTATATTAAGACTATAGGTTATTGAATGCCAAGACTATAAGTTATTGAAATTTTAAATAATGAGTTGTTTAGAAGAAAGAACGAAAATAGAAAGTATTGAAGTGATGAAGTTATTTATATTCAAATATTTTGTATTGGCTGTCGAAACTCGAAACGCTAGGTTCAACTTGTAAAAAAGTATGGCAACTGCATTTATAAATAATTCACTAACAACCTAATATAAATGTTTGATGTTGTTAATCAATTTGTTAGTAAAATAAGCTCAAATAACGTATTAATAAATCATTAAAAGCTTGTCTATAAACGAAAGAACTTATCTTTACCTGATAGCGAACCATAATTATTAATCAAAATCACATTTATAATCACTTCAAAGAATTAAAGACATTATTGCCACAATTTGTAGATAACAGTTTAGAGACATAAGTGTTCTATATCTACATTAGTATCGAGCAGTAGCTTACTGAAGTGTTTGATTAGAATGGTTTATTCATGTTTACAATAAAAGTTAAACAAGCAGATGTAGCTGATTATTTCTACAAAAGACTGTAAATAATAGTATATTAAGAAACTAGTTTCATAATCGACGATTTTATCGCACGGTGCGCGGGTCGTTTTCTAAAGGATAAGTGCGATAAAACGTCTTATGAAACGAGTTTTTTATACTATTTTTTCTATTTTGCATTTTTTGTCTTGAAATTTTAAAAAATGTGTATTTTATTAAAAAGTAGTCAAATTGAAATTTTGTAATTTTACTAATTATTTTAATTAATTAAAATATTCAACACTAATTTAGATATTCTTATTAATTTTATTTACATAATAGTCTAAGATCCGGCTGCAGGATTAGAGCGCTCATCGATTTTTTGCTAAAACCAAATTTTTATGTATATTTATAATTAGGAGAATATATATCTACCAGGTTGCCTATCAAAATTTGGCCGCCAGTATTTTTAATTAAATTATTTTTAATTGATTTTTGGGAAAAAATTTCGTTCACTTGTTTTTTAAATAAAATATCGTCTACATCACGGCAATTTATATAAAGATTCTAAATATGCACGGTTGCCGTTGCGCACCTGGCCGCACCTCTTCGCAGCCAGGTGTAAACAGGTATGATTTCGATACATTTATACGTTCATAACGTACATTGATTAATTCTATATCAAATTAAAGCTAATTTTTTTCTATTTATTATCATATATGGTTGCCTAATTAAATCTGACCGCAAATAAGGGTTGCTGGCTGTTAAAGATGATAAATATTTAAGGTAGAGTGAAAGAGAGCTAGCGCGTAACATCATTTGTCAGACGAGGATAGCGATTGCCAGCTGTGCGACGCTCTTAAGCCATTACGCATGCGTCAAATGTTAGTGTTCTCAACCACCGGGGAGTAATAGAGACGACTTAATAAATACTCCAAAAAAATTGTCTTCCTTTTCAAAATGACAAATTTAAAAATTACAACAAAAAATGGTAGAATCCTAGTTTATCCCCCCAAATAAATTTGCGTTTTTTTTTTCAGATAAATAGAAAGATTAGGTCCTCTGCATCCTAATTATGAAAAAAAAAATTTGCGGAAATGAGGGTGTCAAAAGTTATAAAGGATCAAACTTTCAATTTTACCTTGGTCCCCCCCTTTGGTTTCTTTTTTAGTTTTTTTTTTCTTTTTTTCCTTATTTTTATTTATTATTTATTTATATTTTATCACACACTAAAATATTAAAATTTAAAAAAATACCTTGGTCCCCCCTTTGAGTTTTTAGAAGTAACTTGATTTGATTTTTGATTTTTTTTTGACTCGCTTCTGCGACCTTGCACAACTTCGATCAAAAATAGCACCACCAATCAATCGAAATTGTAGATGAAATATTGAGTTAAATAATTTGGCGTTGGTTTCCACCGATCTCGCTGAATGTTTGTCAACGTTTCCAAACATTAATTTGTTTAATGGAAACACAAAATTTGAGCATGAACAAACATTTGCTAACATTTACTAGTTTAACAAATGGTATGAAATATTAGTAAACGCACGAACGCACTCCACTAAGAAAATTTATCTTAGAAAGATGTGCTTGGTCCAACATTCTAACGTTTAACTTTAAAACAATTTTAATTTTCAGGACGCATCAAACATAACATATGTGAGCATAAACGAACATAACATATTTAGAAAGATAGAAAATAATAGGAACAAATATAATTTTTTAGGAAAAAGTATGAATTTCTCTGCTAAAGTATGTCTTTGAAAAATGAAAAACTATGATAAAACTATGACTATGAACATGTTAATTTTTTTAAATCTCTTATTTTCTATGAAAATTAGGTAAACAATTATGAATTTATCTGAAAAATTATGTTTATGAACTATGAAAAGCGAAGATAAAATCTGATTATTGAGCAAGTAAAATTTTTTCGAATCCTATTTTGTTTCGGTATTCAAAATAGCGATTTTTGTAAATAGATAGATTAGGTTCTCTGAAAAATTCTAAAAAAAATGCATTATTTCTTAAATTAAGTGCTCTTTCAAATGGCACCCCACTCGCTTGGGCCCAAAAAAGTTTTTTTTACCCTCCCTACACCAATCTCCTAAACACACCGAAATATAATTATTTGAGAGTTCGCTATGATTTTCGTTCAAATATAGCACACTTTCTGTCTCTGTTAATTTTTTCTGTCAATCAGTGTCGAAACGTAGGGGAGGAACGGTCTGAAAGTTGCATATTTTTTAGAATAACTCAAAAACTGTGCACCGAAAAATTCTAGCAAAAAATGCAATGTTTTTTAAATTAGGTGCTCTTTCAAATGACACCCCACTCGTTTAGTTTTTTAAAAGTTTTTTTTCACCTTTCCCCACCCCAATCCCTTAAAAGCACAAAAATATAATTATTTGAGACTTCGCTATAATTTTCGTTAGAGTTTATCAAACTTCCTGTCTCTGTGAATTTTTTAAAATTTTTCTGTCAATTTAGCTCGAAATCCAAGAGGGGGACCAACTTTTTGTGTCACTTTTTTGACAATAATTCAAAAGTTATGCATTGCAAAATTCTAAAAAAAATGACAATGTTTCTAAAATCAAGTGCTCTTTCAAACGACTCCCCTATTGACCTGGTTTTAAATGATGTTTTTACCCCTTCTCATTCCCACCCCTTTAATAAATATAGTTATGAGTATTTGCCACTTTTCTATATTTTGCATTAAAAACCTACTCATTTTTCTATCATTCCAAACATATTTTAAGATTTTCGACGAAGTAGGGTCGGAGTTAATCGGAGCAATAATATATAGAGAAACCGTCATTTTTCAAAATTATACAAAAAATGGTGAGGTGTAAAATTCCAAAATATATTTTTAAGAAATACTGAAATGAAGCCCTTTCATATGATACCCAACTCGATAAAAAATGTATGTTCTCAAAGGCTTTACATCGTACCTCTGTAAAACAGACGAACACAACTTTATTTATTTTTTAGCCCGCCATCTTGTTGAGCTAGTTTTATAAGCACCTCAAATTTTGGTTCATCGGATTAATGGCTCACGAGATAATCGAATTAATGCAAAAAACACGTTGTACTCTCACCAATAGTGTTCCCTATAAAAAAAACGGAACCCTAATAAGGTGAATTTATTCGTTGCAAAGTAATAAAAAAAACTTGTGTAAATAATATAGAAAATTTATAAACAATTGAAAAAGCTGTAAACACTTGGCAACTAATAACTAATAACAACCAATAATAATAATAACTAACATAGAAAATTTAGCCTAATGTTCAATGAGTGAATCTAATAGTTAAAAGTCGGCGATAGTTTAATCTAAATGTGCATATTCGCAATAAGTTTTGAAACTTGAAGTTTATCCGTTCATGGATGTTTGACAGCTGAAAACTAATACTGTATGTAAAACTCCTCAAAGAAAAGCTTAAAACGATCAGTTTTTCTAACAATGAAGATGTTAGCATTACAACAGATAGAGCTAGTATAATGTAAAAGGAATGTATGACGACTAATTTGAAGCTATCGGCAACGTTGTTATGCACGTGAAATTCAACATAGCATTGCTTTAGGTTCTGTATAACAAATGTAATCTTAATACTTCACAAGCCATAATAGACCTCAACTACATATCATTTGATGATAGCGAATGCCACTATTTCAAACGTATAGTCACAACATTATTCGCACTTAAATTGGCAGTAGGACCATTTTTCGTATTTCTTTCTACAGACTCAATTTTTGTATTTATGATAAAAGTTGAGTTTAGAACAAATATGTAACGAGCTTAAAGTTGTATTATCTAAAAAAGTCGGTTAACTGTAGGCAAATTGTTAAATTTTACAATATTTGCTTAAAGAGTAACAGAAATTCCAGGAAAACCCCGCAGGAACTAACGAAATCAAATATTCTTCAATTAATTTGTATTGTCGTAGGTCTTACTCTCTCAAAACAGAATAAACCTCAATTGCATGAACATCAAAATTTATCAAGTACATCATATATGAATCACTATTAGAAATGGACATAAATGATTATTTAAATGTACAACAGCAACTGAACATGACCATTAATAAAGATAAGGCAACAGACCACAACTACTTTCATCATTTAAAGAAGATCTAATTTTTTTATATATTTGACCCGACGCAGAAAATGTCCTTTCCAGCTACTTGATGGCATAGTGTATAGATATTCTTTCCTTTTTTTAATTTTCACCCTAACAACCTTCTTCTTCAAATACAGCCTTCGTTTTTCTAGTCGTTTTTTACAAAGATCTTTTTAAAATACGTAGAACGAAGATGGATATTACCTATACCCTGTTTTACTGAAAATCAACTTATCGATTTGTCGTTTTGTAATTTACATACTAACTTTTTAATTCGTTGTATGCAATACACCAAAAAACAGTCTTTGAAAAGCCTGCAATTCATAGCATTCGTCTTAATAAATTAAATACCAGTATAATACCGAAATATCGGTATTGCTTAGATGTAATACCGCAATACCGGTTTTAGAATTTACTCCGGTATTGCAAGCCCTAATCAGTAGGTAATATTTATCATTTAGTTAATGCTAAACTATAATGTGTCAAATAAGCAAATTAATTTTAATTATTTATTTATTTAATTAAGCTTATCATTACAAGTAATTGCTTGATTTTAGCACAAGTTCAAGAATATTTAAATGTTCGCGTATGTTAATTTTAAATAATAAATGTTAGGTTTGATCAATGCAAAACGTGCTATTTGTTTAACTGTATACATATGTTACAGACTCTTTTAATATTTTTATTTTTTCAACTAAATAGGAAAATATTACATTTGTTTTCTAGACATAATGTCAATAAATTTATCATTTTTGATTTATATAGTTATTTAATTGCTCACGAAAATCTCTAATAATATTCCCTTAGGCTTGTCTAATAAACATACATATATATGATAACAATTGACCAAGTGTTGGAAACAATCAATAATGACTACACACACGTGCTAAGGATGTTGGCTATTTTTTTTTTTTTATTAATTAGTTAGACATGTTTAGCACACTAAATATGAAATATTCATTATTCAGACTCTTTGAATATCCGAAGATACCATGTCAACTAGAAAGGAAGGAGATAGGGAAAATGAAAGGAAAATTTATTTAATTAAAACAATATTTTCCATTCTCTCGCAATTTTTCAGCTGATGGCTGAAAAAGAGCGAGAAAAGGAAAACAACTGTACAAAACTTATCTGTATTGGCAATACTTACCTGTAACAATACTTACCTACCTTAACAATACTTACTTACCTTAACAATGCTTACCTATATTGTATTGTAATAATAAATAAATAAATAAATAAATGAATTATTTTAAACTATACTAATTTTTACTTCACCACAATTTTAAATTGTGTGAAGTAATGCAATCTATCGTGAAAAAAAAAAATCTTACATACCCCAAATTTTATTTTATCTTTTGTTTTGGACCATCCTCTATCTAACTAGCCAAAAAAAATTTTGGTGTACGTCTGTGTGTGCGTGGGTGGGTGGGTGGGTGGGTGGGTGGGTGGGTGGGTGAGTTTTCTGCATAGGATCTTAATGAAACTTTGGCAAATGATACAGGTTCACTTGAAAATGGAAGATCTGGATTCATTTCAAATTTGGACAAAATGGCGGGGGGTCTCCCGAACACCTCTAAGTTTAAATCTTGAATAACTTCTGATCTCCGGCTATGATCTTATTGAAACTTAGTATATAAGGTTTTAATACTGTTTCCAATATTTCTGCATACCAACTTCCGGTTTGTCACTTCCGGTTAAAAAGTTTTTTTTTCAGGTGTTTATCCCTACTGTAGCCTACAATTACCGATCGATTTTCATGAAACGTTGCGAAAAGCTTTTAAATAACATGAGAAAGATTTTATCAGCTTTTGGAGCACATTGGATAAAGGGTTGGGGGGTCCACCATACAACAGGTGGTTTTTTCCACAAAGTTTTTATGTTTGTTGGGAGCACACAGCATTCGTTCGTGAACGAATTTTGATGACACTTTGGAAAACGATGCAAACATGTATAGCAAAGAACTGATTAGTTTTTGAGCGATAGTGAACAAAGTGGTGGGGGGTCCCTGGAGCACCTGTTTTTTTGAAAGCTCTATAACTTCTGTACCTGATAAGCGAATTGGATGAAACTTGGTACATGAGTATGTAGTACGGTTTACAATAGTTCTGCATCCCAACTTCCGGTTTTTCACTTCCGGTAAAAAAAATTTTTTTGTACTTTTTTGAAGTTTTTTCATTGTCTTTATGCACACTACAGCCTACAATAATGAAGTGATTATGATGAAACTTATGCAATAGGGTTTCAATCAGTGTGAAAAGATAATTATCATGTTTTGGGACACATTGACCAAAGTGGTTGGGGGTCTACCATACAAATGCTGACTTTTCACACTTTGTTTTTTAAGTTTGTTGGGAGCATACAGACTTCATTCATTAATTTATTTTAATGAAACTTTAGAAAAAGATGGAGACCTAAGTAACAAAGAACTGATTAGTTTTTGGATAGTATTGGAATAAGTGGTGGGGGTCCTCCCGAACACCTGTTTAATGTGTCACACTTTTTTCAATGTTTGTTGGGAGCACACAGCATTCGTTCGTGAACGAATTTTGATGACACTTTGGAAAAAGATGCAAACATGTATAGCAAAGAACTGATTAGTTTTTGAGCGATAGTGAACAAAGTGGTGGGGGGTCCCTGGAGCACCTGTTTTTTTTAAAGCTCTATAACTTCTGTACCTGATAAGGAAATTGGATGAAACTTGGTACATGAGTATATAGTACGGTTTACAATAGTTCTGCATCCCAACTTCCGGTTTTTCACTTCCGGTAAAAAATTTTTTTTTGTACTTTTTTGAAGTTTTGCCATTGTCTTTATGCACACTACAGCCTACAATAATGAAGTGATTATGATAAAACTTATGGAATAGGGTTCCAATCAGTGTGAAAAGATAATTATCATGTTTTGGGACACATTGATCAAAGTGGTGGGGGTCTACCATACAAATGCTGACTTTTCACACTTTGTTTTTTAAGTTTGTTGGGAGCATACAGACTTCGTTCATTAATTTATTTTAATGAAACTTTAGAAAAAGATGGAGACCTAAGTAACAAAGAACTGATTAGTTTTTGGATAGTATTGGAATAAGTGGTGGGGGTCCTCCCGAACACCTGTTTAATGTGTCACACTTTTTTCAATGTTTGTTGGGAGCACACAGCATTCGTTCGTGAACGAATTTTGATGACACTTTGGAAAAAGATGCAAACATGTATGGCAAAGAACTGATTAGTTTTTGAGCGATAGTGAACAAAGTGGTGAGGGGTCCCTGAAGCACCTGTTTTTTTTTAAAGCTCTATAACTTCTGTACCTGATAAGCGAATTGGATGAAACTTGATACATGAGTATGTAGTACGGTTTGAAATAGTTCTGCATCCCAACTTTCGGTTTTTCTCTTCCGGTAAAAAAAAATTTGTTTTATTCTTTTTTTAAGTTTTTTCAGTGTCTTTATGCACACTACAGCCTACAATAATGAAGTGATTATGATGAAACTTATGGAATAGGGTTCCAATTAGTCTAAGAAGATAATTATCATCTTTTGGGACACATTGATCAAAGTGGCGGGGGGGTCTACCATACAACTGCTGACTTTTCACACTTGGTTATTAAAGTTTGTTGGGAGCATACAGACTTCAGTCATTAATCAATTCTAATGACACTTTGGAAAAAGATGGAAACTTAAATGACAAGGAACTGATCAGTTTTTGGACAATATTGGGATAAGTGGTACGGGGTCTCCCAAACACCTGTTTACTGTGTCATCATTTTTTCAATGTTTGTTGGGAGCACACAGCATTCGTTCGTGAACCAATTTTGATAACACTTTGGGAAAAAATGCAAACATGTATGGCAAAGAACTGATTAGTTTTTGAGCGATAGTGAACAAAGTGTAGGGGCGTGTCCCATACACCTGTTTGTTTTTAAGCTCAATAACATCTGTACCTGATAATCGAATTGGATGAAACTTTGTACATAAGCATTTAGTATGATTTACAAAAATTCTGCATCCCAACTTCCGGTTTTTTGCTTCCGGTAAAAAAAAATTTTTTTTACTTGTTGGCAGTTTTTTCAGTATCTTTATGCACACTACAGCCTACAATAATGAAGTGATTATGATAAAACTTATGGAAAAATTTCAATTAGTGTAAGAAGATAATTATCATCTTTTGGGACACATTGATCAAAGTGGCGGGGATCTACCATACAACTGCTGACTTTTTATACTTGGTTTTTAAAGTTTGTTGGGAGCATACAGATTTCATTCATTAATCAATTTTAATGGCACTTTGAAAAAAGATAAAGACTTTATTGACAAAGAATTGACTAGTTTTTGGACAATATTGGGATAAGTGGTGGGGTCCTCTCGAATACCTGTTTATTGTTTCAATGTTTGTTGAAGCATACAACATTCGTTCGTTAAGTAATTTTGATTACAGTTTGCAAAAATATGCAAATATGTATGGCAAGGAACTGATTAGTTTTTTTAGCGATAGTGAACAAAGTGGTAGGGGGTCCTCCAAGCACCTGTTATTTTGGAAGCTCAATAGCTTCTGTACCTGATAATCGAGTTGGATGAAATTTGGTACATACACATTTAGTACGGTTTACATCAGTTCTGCATCCTAACTTCCGCTTTGTCACTTCCGATAAAATTTTTGTTTACTTTTTCTCGTACAACAGAATTGCTTTAATATTTTTATTATTAGAACAACGAAGTCCATAATATTGGTTAGCTTTTAATTAAAGTATTTTATGGATATTAGCTCATTATATATCCAGAACACTATGTTTCCAGAGCTGTGGTGAAGTCAGCCTATGCATCAGCGTCGCAATATTTTAAATGGCGATTGACATTTTCTTTAAATGTCTGAGGGGCAAATTCATCGGGAAATACGAAGGCGGGCAATGAGTTCCATAATTTGGCCACTCTATTGAAGTAATCGTTCTGGAAGGACATAGTTCTACATCGAGATATTTTGACAGCAAATGGGTGGGATGACTCTGAAGTTCTTGTTCGTCGATTGTACTGCGCACTTGATGGAAGGATATTTTGGCTATAATAGAAATATTCACATACTATGAGTTCATACAATAAAAATATGGAGGGGCTGACATCTCAAGCTCTGTGATATCAAGACTTATGTCTGGGTTAAGGATTTTGAGATAGTTCTGAGCATAAAACTTTTATGAGGAAATTGTTTTTAGTTTTGGGCAGCGATGTGTATCAAACATAAAACTATTTGTTAAAGTATTTTTTATCTCTGCTTAGAAATTTATTACAAAACTAACACAACACATTAATATGTTGCTGAAAAATTATAACAGAACATAAATTAATATAATTTAGTGAAAAGATGATACACCCAGCAAACTAGATTCACAAACCTCTCCATTTAGTGTTTCGAGAAATTATTACAAAATCAACAATTCATATTTCTTTCAAAATTTCAAAAATATTCTAAAAATTATAAAAAAATCAAAAATTTAAAATTTTTCAAAATTCTAAACATATTACAAAAATTCAAACTTTTTCCAGTATTAGCTGCGTTTTTTTCATTTGGGTAAGGGTCAAGGTCTAGATCACCTCTATTTTTTACATGTAAAAACAACAACAACATAACCCAAATATTTATCTGGGTCTAGATCAATGATCTAAAATATTTTAGTTACATAAAATTGCAAGAGCTGGCGAAACGTAGGTTTTGATTTTATAAGGTTGGTATGGTCATTTTAAAACTTATCAATGTCAAAGAAAATTTATTCCAAATAAAAAAACTGTCAGAGATACTTTATTAAATTTGTTTAAAATCAATTTTAATTTTATTTGTTTTCAACATGATATCAATAAATTTGCTTAAAATTAATTTTAAAGCAATATTTACTATATAAAATCCATATTTTTTAAAGAATAGATTCTTACAATTTTTTATTAATTATCAATTATTTTATTTCACACCATTTGCAATAATCAATGAACATTATTGCCATATGTAAAAAAATGGATTAGTGTTTCTGATTAAATTTTTTTGAATTTTTTTTAAATGAAGTTTTATTTTTCAAGAGACGTTAAATATTTTTTGAATTTTTTTTATATTGAGTTTTAATTTCAAAATGACGCTACAAATTCACAATTTTTTTTCTTCTCAGATCAGTGCTGCCAACAATTTAAAATATAATATTTTTTTTCTTTGCGTGACCCACATCGTTTTTTTCAAACCTTGACCCTGACCCAAATGAAAAAAACGCAGCTATTCTATAAATTTTGCAAAAATTATAACAAAATTAAAAATGTCCATTCATGTTCAATTACATTTCATGTAAAAAAATAAATAATAATCATTCGTTTGACACACTTGACTGACAATAATTTTTTGAAAAACTTATAATGCAATAATCTAGTTTTTGGTCCACATACCAATCCCGACTATCAAGATTTCTTTAAATTCAAGGTTACTACACATAATCACTTAAAATTACCGTTGTTTTGTTTATATTAATTTTAATAAATTTTCAAACAAAAATACTCTAATTGTTCTATTTTGTGGAATATCGGTATTACCGGTGATACCGCTATTGTTAGAAACTAAAATCGATTCAAAATTCCAAAAATTATAATAAAATTAAAAATTTTTCCAAATTCTACAAATATTCCAAAAATTCTTACAAAATCAAAAATTTCAAACTTTTTCCGAAATTCTAAAAATATTGCAAAAATTATTACAAAATCAAAAATACAAACTTTTTCAATATTCCAAAAATATTTCAAAAACTGTAACAAATTCAAAAATTTCCATGTCCAATTTCATTTTAAATTACATTTACGTCATAAAAACAGCTACATTTTTTTCCCAAAAAATTGGCTAAAAAATTAAATGAAATCATTTTTTGACACACTTGACAACATTTTTTGGCAAACTTATAATTCCATAATTCTCTATAATAATAATAAAATATCATGTCATGCGAACTATTAATTTTATTTTTTTCTAAAAAAATTGGCGAAAAAATAAATAAAAACTTTTCTTTTGACATACTTGACAACATTTTTTGACAAACTTATGATGCCATAATTCTCAATAATAATAATAAAATTTTATTTCAAACAAACAATTTTATTTTTTTCCAAAAACTTAGGTAAAAAACTAAAAAAAAATCTTTTGACACACTTGACAACATTTTTTTGACAAACTTATAATGCCATAATTCTCAATAATAATAATAAAATTTTATTTCAAACAAACATTTTTACTTTTTTCCAAAAAATTGGGTAAAACGATAAATAAAAATCTTTTGACACACTTGACAACATTTTTTTGACAAACTTATAATGCCATAATTCTCAATAATAATAATAAAACTTCATTTCAAACAAACAATTAATTTTATTTTTTTTCCAAAAAATTAGGTAAAAAATAAATAAAAATCTTTCTTTTGACACACTTGACAACATTTTTTTTGACAAACTTATAAATGCAATAATCTAGTTTTTGATCTCACATACCAATCCCGACCATCAAAATTTCTCCAAATTTAATGTTCCTGCTCGTAATCACTTAAAATGAACGTTTTTTAAGCCAAAGATATGAAAATTTGCTATTTTTGACACACATAGTGATTTTTTGACACACTTCCGGTACAGTTATCGAACACAGCGTCCTTTCAGACCTGTCCCTTGAGTATACCTATTTCTAGAAAAAAAATTTTTGAAATCCCTCCAGCGGTTTTCCCTTCAGCGTAGGTAATGACGGACGGCCGGACGGCCGGCCGTCCACAGACATAAATTTTTTTTTTTGCTTTTTTAGAATCAGGAGGTCCTAAAACGTCGAGAAATGTCAAAAAAGGTGGGGGTAAGAATTTCAATTTGAGCTCATGAATGTAATACTTAGGTCTTTCAGACCAAAGTAATTATGTTATATGACTTTTATTGTAATTTAAGAGATTAATTATCTCTGTATACCAAATTTTAAAAAAACCAGACCTGGCCATCCAGACCATCTTTTTGTGTTAGAAAATATTCAAACGGGCTTTTTTCTTCAACAAAACAAAACATCTGTCTGGAATTTGAGTATGAGTGAGTATGAGTGTTTAGGGTAAAAATTATAAGTACTTAAAATATAAAAAAATAAAAGATAATTTTTGAAATATTTAAACCTTATTTAACAAAAAAAAATATTAAAATCGGTTAGCCCGTTCGAGCACAATTTACCGGTTTACCAGTTCGAGCCATGCTGTGTCAAAACTAGGAAAAAATAAGAAACACGGGTTCATTTTTAGGGTAAGTAAGTAAAAGTAAGTAAAAACGGTACCCTATTGGGAGAGACTTCGGCGTCCGTCCGAATTTCTACATAATCAATTTACTCACAAACTATAAGTGCTATTAACTTGAAATTCTACAGTTATTAAATGTGTTGTCCCACACCTGATAGTAACAAAAAATTGGAAATATTTGTTTTTATCTATATTTTATGGACATAGATAAGGAGATAGTAAAACAAAAGTTTTTTTTAAGGAATCGAGTTTGGTCTAGAAAAATCGAAAAAAATAGAAGTATTTCAAAAAAAAAATGCATTGAATTTTCGACTGCTTAGTTTTTGAGTTATTACCAAAAACGAGTGGTTTTTTTTTTGTCACCCCCCCCCCTCCTTAACTTCGAACATTACTAAAGAAAAGTTCATGGGTGTAGAGATTTTACTAAATCGAAACCAAAACTTTTTTTTGGTTGTTATAATTTCAAATGTTCATTAGAGGGGGCTTAGAGTAGAAATTTTAAAAAAAATTATTTTTGATCATGGCATGTGGGGTGTCATATGAAAGGTGATTTTTTTTTGTACGACAAAAGAGTTTTTTTTGTAATTTTCGAAAGCACAGTTTTCGATTTATTTTCAAAAATGTAAAAATTATTTTTGTCCCCCACCCCCCTTAATTTCGAACATTACAAAAGAAAAAATTTAAAAAAATTCATGGGTGTAGGGATTTTGTTAAATCGAAACCAAAAGTTTTTTTTTGATTGTTATAATTTCAATTGTTCATTAGAGGGGGTTTAAAGAGGGGATTTTTTACTAGTTATAATATCAAATAAACGTGAAACTATTCTAACAAAAACTGTTTTTTTCTCAAATATTATATACACGGAACCCTCAGCGAGCACTTGCCTGAATTATTATATTGGCGCTTGCCTGACTTTTTTTTATTATACTATTACCAAAGTTTCAAGAAAATCAGAAATGGTTTGGTTCTAGTCCCTGGGCCCACGCCGATATCATTTGATGAATACCGCACATATTTTATACTTCATGCCTGTCCTTGACGAGTCCGAAAACTTTTGTTTCTCCATTTTCCTCGATTCAGCCGCTTTTTCGTTCGGCAAGCTCCGTAAAATGTCGATTGTCCGGAATCTTGTAAATTTGGTGACAATTTTTTTTTTAGCTTATGTGGGTGGAAATTTGTTTTAGAACACGAGGTAAAACTTGTCTGACAAAAATGTGTCCGACAATTGACATTTTGGCATGTTTGAATTGTCGGACTTGACAATTGCAGACAAATTTTTGTCGGACAAGGTATCGGGATTTTTCGGAGCTTGCCGAACGAAAAAGCGGCCGATCGATGAAAATGCAAAAAAGTTTTCGAACTGAACAAGGACAGGTGGGGTTTATGTAGAATCGTAACAATAGATGCGTTCTTTTGGAACAAAATAGCTGATCAAAGCAGCTTTTGAGTAGATCACCAATGGAACGCCGAAAATTTGAAAAAATTTTAAATATAGCCACACAATTTTATTATTATCAAAACTTTTTATTTTGGGCTGATATTTAGATTTGACTGGTCCATTTTATTATTAAAAATACCAAAACAAGTTTATAACCGATCTAAATAAAATCGAAAAATAAACTGATTTTCAACTACACAACTTGTCTGAGGCAGAGTAGATCAAAGCAGATTTGAGTAAGTTTGATCTTCAATGGAACGCGCCTAATATGTACTTGATTGAGTTTTGAGTTTTGTTGATTGAGTTTTGACATACACAAATGTTTGGATACCCTTGACTGGCCTTGAATCGTAAAACTATGAAGATTAAAAATATTTTAATCTTTAAATTAAATTCTGAAAATAACTTACAAATTTTTTAGTTATTGTATGAAAGGTATAACTATATAAAATAAAAAAGTGATTGTGTGAGCTTATATTTCTATACTGTTGTTTTGATAACATTTTTGTAACTTCAATAAAATCTGGAAGTAGTTGTTGAAATAAAATTCAAAACATCTGCAATGCTTGTTATTAATTGAATACACAATTGTTGTTGAAAAAATTTAAAGATATAAAACAACATTTAAAAAAAACAAAACACAACATTTAAAATTATTTACTGTGTTTACTACAAATATATTTTAAAAACTGTAATAATATCACTCTAACAAAACAGCTGCTAACTTGATGTGGTGAACAGTCCTCATGTTATGAACACACATGTGTTTTCCTATTTCAAAAAATTTATTCAAAACATAGTTATTATAATTTTAATAGTTCTTCTTTCATTTTCATTACACATCCACTAAACTAATCAACTTTCGAATATTCATCACTCGCTTCCATTTCGTGGCTTACTTTGTGACTTATTATAATGTTATACTAATGCCAAAACTGTCTGCAGAATATGCCCAAGGCAAATTTGTTTATTGAATGAAACAACTCTGTTGAACAATCATTATATTAGGTTGTTCAAGAACATAGCTTATTTAAAAATTGGATTGGTTTCTCTCCGTCTACATTATCATTCGTATAATTAAACCAAACCTGTATCTATAGCTTTACCTGTGCCTGTAGCTATAACGTAATATATTACGCTTAGATACAGGTATATATGATTTGCTGGGTTCTGTGAGGATACAGTTTTGAGACCAATACACCAACGACGGTAGCGTACTGCAATTTTAAGGAAATTATAAATTTGAAAAAATAAACCCAACTTTAACGAATGAACCCATAATATGATTGAAGCTTATCAACATTTTCAGGCCCCCGTAATTTAAAAAGCATTTATTCGTTTGGCAAATATGAAGGGGCTGAAATCTCACAGCTCTGAGATATCAAGACTTCGGTCTGGGTTAAGGATTTTGATATAGTTTTCGGCAAAAAACTTTTATGAGGACATGGTTTTTAGTTTTGGGATGTATATCAAACATAACTCTTTGTTAAAGTACAAGTATTTTTTATCTCTGTTTAAAAATTTATTACAAAACTAACACGAAACATCAATACGTTGCCGGAAAATTATAAACAATAATTCCAAAAATATTGTTAAATTAAATAAAATCAAACTTTTCCAAAATTCCAAAAATATTCCAAAAATTTATTCTAAAATCAAACATTTAAACTTTTTGTAAATTTCGATAATATTCCAAAAATTCTTAAAAATTTAAACTTTTCCAAAATTCTAAAAATATTGCAAAATTTATTACAAAATCAAAAATTGAATATTTTTCAAAATTCCAAAAATTATAATAAAATCAAAAATTAAAAATTTTTCAAAATTTTTTAAATATTCCAAAAATTCTTACAAAATCAAAAATTAAAACTTTTTCCGAAATTCTAAAAATATTGCAAAAATTATTACAAAATCAAAAATACAAACTTTTTAAAAATTCCAAAAATATTTCAAAAACTATAACAAATTCAAAAATTTCCATGTTCAATTTCATTTTAAATTACATTTACGTCATAAAAACAGCTACATTTTTTTCCAAAAAATTGGCTAAAAAATAAATGAAATCATTTTTTGACACGCCTGACATTATTTTTTTGACAAACTTATAATGCCGTAATTCTCTATAATAATAATAAAATTTCATTTCAAACAAACAATTTTATTTTCTCCCAAAAAATTGAGTAAAAAATAAATAAAAATTTTTCTTTTGACACACTTGACAACATTTTTTTGACAAACTTATAATGCCATAATTCTCAATAATAATAATAAAATTTCATTTCAAACAAACAATTCTATTTTTTTCCAAAAAATTGGGTAAAAAAATAAATAAAAATCTTTCTTTTGACACACTTCACAACATTTTTTTGACAAACTTATAATGCCATAATTCTTTGCTTTTTTAGAATCAGGAGGTCCTACAACGTCGAGAAATGTCAAAAAAGTGGGGGAAAGAATTTCACTTTGAGCTCATGAATGTAACACTTAGGTCTTTCAGACCGAAGTAAAACTACAAATTATAACAGCATATTAAAGCCGTTGAAATCTGTCTGAGCTACCATGGTGCTGCAAACTGATTATATTAAAAATACGTACAACTTCCATTGATTTATAGATATTATTAGATCATAACTATTTGTTTTTGACAGATTATAGTAAACATTTAACGTACTTGTGATAAGATTTTAGTAATCAACTATTCACTTTTAGATAACGACTATAAATAATATCGTTGAATTAAAAAAAAATTGTTTTCTGTCGATCGAAATAACGCAAAATTGTGGGCTAATGAGCCTAATATCGCATTATAGCATGGTGATCAAAAACCGAATAACTGACAGAAACAGCTTAAAATGATTGTAAAATTTATATGGCTACTTCATATCAGCAAATTTATTTCTTGGTCATTTTTCAAATCCAATCATTTATACAAAATGACAGAACAATAGTAAATTACAGCACTTCAATAATCTTGATATATAGGCAATCCAATTAAAGTATTTTCCGATATAACTTCAATGCATGACAGTTTATCTAAATAAATTCCAAAACACAGAAAAGAAGTATGATTATACTTAATTTATTTTTACTTTTTATGATTAGCTTATGGGGAAAATAATTTACTTATTGTAACAAGGAAATACTTATTAGCAGACGTTAGCCAAAGCAAAATTAGTAAATAAGTAAGGCAGTAAGATAAATATATATTTTTTATTGTCATTCCACATATGTATGCAGAGCAAAAACACATGCATATACATAGATAAATTTGATTTAAATTAGTTATATATTTGATAAGACAAATTTCGAAAATTAATGGAAACGCATATGGGAAAGTTTTAATATACAGAATTATGACAGTGCAACAATTTCGCAGCATATCTCAATTCAGACGATATTTATCACTGCTTTGTTCTCTTTAAACACGTTTAATTACGTTATGTACTTTAAGTCAGTGCGGTTCACAGATTGTATATAGTAAATATAGCCAAAGGTAGATTTGAGGAGACACCCTGTGAGTTTGTACAGAAAAACCTTAATACGTACATCTGTGGGACAAAAGCTTAATCTTATTAAATTCACGATGATCCTGTTTAAATATCAAAAACATTTTCAGAACTGAGGAAGATCAACTTAAGAATACTTAGAGTTGTTTTCATATATGACACTGCATATTGAACACTAATGCCTTAATAGTAATAGGGTGGAGAAGATGGATGAATATAAATTCTGTCAATTGGTGGAGCATGCCCTCCTCAAATAATGTGGAGCATTGAATCATAAGAGGAAACATCTGTGATTGGTGGGCATTTTGGAGAAAATGATCTACATTAAATGATTATATTCATATCCTAAAATGTCTAAAAATGTAGGACTGGCGAGCTTGCTCTAGTGTGTGGCCACAATATAATCTTATCAAACCTTAGTTATTGAAGTACTCATATAAATAATAATATAATATAATAATAAATAAAAAATTCAAAATTCAATTTCTCTTCATAAAACAATTTCAACTAAACATAAATGAACAAAAACGAGAAGTTAGAAAAAAACATATTATGAACCTAAACATTACAAAATTTAATGAAGAATAAACACAGACAAACAATGGAAAGCTTAAGAACAGACTGGATTTTTTATAAGCACATAGATGTTTCGTAATATTAGTGCACTAAGAATAAATAATTCGAAGAAAGTTTTAAACAAAAGTGTTAACTAATAGGCAATAGTAGAGTAACCTGGGATGGTCGATATTTAATTTTTCAAGTAATAATAAGGAAAAAGAATATACCCCAGGTTAGAAATACCAAGGCTTGTCGAATGGGCCAAGCTTGGCCCAAGCTTGGAAAACTAAGAAATGATTATCAAGACATGGCCAAGTCCTAGTCTGATACATTTTGTCATACTAAGCCAATGGTTAAAATAAATAAATGTAAATTGTCGCTTTTGACTACTATATTTAGTTTTGGGCCAGGCTTGGTCCAATGTTGAAACAAATTTATTGTAATTGTTATATAATTTCAGCATTTGTGCAATGATAGACTGTAACCAACAAATTTACAATACATGAGGAAATTCCATTACAATACCCGGGTAATAAAAGGCTAAGAGGCCAGACCTGCGCCAAGCCCGTACCGCAACAGCTTTCGGGGTTTGGGCCAGACTTAATATTTTCAAACGGCCCAAGTTTGTGTTAAGTTTGGACTGATGTCCTTGGGCCAAGTCTGGCAAATAAGACTTGGGCCAGATCTACCAAACCAATTTTTTTCCAGACCTCCTTTGAATGTGTGGAAAGAAGTTGTTGGAAAAGTAACATTTATAAAATTAGAGAAAAACATAATATGGCTTATAAGGGCTATACTGAAGGATTATACTGAATTATACATTAAAATGCAATATTTAAAAATATACTTTTTTAATATTTTTAGTTTTTATTTTATTAATAATAACAAAAACTTCCTTATAGTAACAATTTGAATTTGATTTTTTATTTTAATGAATATCGATTTCGACTTACGTCATCCTCAGTTCTGAAATTATTATTACAATCTTTGCTTAAACAAATTTCTTATATACTATTTCAACTGCTATTTTTTATTATTATGTCATATATTTTGTTAGTTTTAATGTTGATTTTTTCATTTAAAATGTTGTTATTGTTTTTATGTTTATATATTTCTATTTCTTCCTATCTATCTAGATGTTGTCCTTTTCTTTTTTTATGTATTATGGTTAAATTTGTGTTGATATTGGTGTTTTTGTGTTTTTCTATTTTCAAATGTTGGGCATATCTGGATTTTGGATCACTTTTATTAATTTCACTGGTGTGTTTAATAAATCTTTTTGTGAAAGACCACCCCGTTTGACCTAGATAAAGTTTACTACAGTCATCACAGGTAATTTTATAAACACCTGTGTCTAAGGTTTGGGTTTTTTTGGTTTTTAGGTAATTTTCTATTTTATTTTTGTTTTTGTAAGCTGCAATATATCCATATTTTTTTAAAGTCTTTTGCATTATTTTGAATGTTGTTTTATTATATGTTACGCCTATGTATTTTTTGCCGGCTAAATTCCTCAGTGTTGTTGGGGTTTGCAAATGTTTCTTGTTTTTATGTTTTCTATTTAATGTGTCAATTATTTCGTTTTTATATCCGTTTTTACTGGCTATGTATT
Organism: Diogma glabrata; assembly: GCA_963693315.1. Classification (NCBI taxonomy): domain Eukaryota; kingdom Metazoa; phylum Arthropoda; class Insecta; order Diptera; family Cylindrotomidae; genus Diogma; species Diogma glabrata. Next base: position 18,086,968 of record OY856187.1, on the reverse strand, counting down.
TTATGTTATTTAATTCGTCTTGATAATTTTCTGCATTCATTGTTATAATGTTCAATCTATTGATCATGTGGTTGTATGCAGCTAGTTTATGTTGGTATGGATTATGTGATTTAATATTTTTTGTTTGATCCATTTGGGTTGGTTTTCGGAATATTTTGAATGTGTGTTTTGAATCTACATTTTTGATTGATAAATCCAAAAAATTTACTGTGTTATTTTCATCATTTTCTAACGTGAATTTAATGGAAGGTTCTTTGCTGTTTATGTATTGGTGTAATAAATTAAGCTGTCTATTCGTTCCTTTGAATAATAAAATTATATCATCAACGTAACGATACTAATAAATGATTTTTTCTTTGTGTGGATTTATGTTATTATGTATATATTTTGTTTCAAAATCATTGAGATATATTTCAGCTACAGTTCCAGATAGTTCCCATAGGTTATCCTTCTGTTTATTGATAATACTCATTGTTATGTGTGAAATAGTTTTGTTTTGTTATTTCGGTTATTATATTTATTATTTCTTGTGTATCTGTTGGGTTTAAAAACCATTTTTTATTAACATATTTTTTGTTATATTTATTGTATCTTTTATTAGTATGTTAGAATACATGTTGGTTATATCAAACGATGCTAATTTTGCGTTGTGAGGTATTATTATTGGTTCTATTCTATTGATTAATTCTGTGTTTTTTTTACTGAATAACTCTTATCAAATTTTTTGTGATATTTCAATAGTTTGTTTATGTACTTCGCTATTCTGTATGTTGGTGCTGTGGTGAAATTAATTAATGGTCTTATCGGTGTAACTGGTTTGTGTATTTTTGGTAATCCTCTTATATTTGGTGCTGTTGGTTTTATCATTTTGTTATACCTTATGTTCTAATGTTGATAGATTTGTTGATGATTGTATTTTTTTGTCCATTAAATTCATTCGTTGGATCTTTTCTTAATTTTTCGATGTTGTTATTACTGATGTATTCATCTACCTTATTGTTGTAGTCTGTAGTTTTTAAGATGACTAATGTATTTCCTTTATCTGCTTTGTTTATTGTGGCATTGTTTTGTTTGGTCTTGTTTTGTATATTTATTTATATTTCATTAACTATTATTGATCTGATTTCATTTTGGTGGTGAATATTAGTTTTTAATATTGAATTTTCTATTTCTAACAGATTTTCATTTATTTCTTTTCTTGTGTTGTTTGGTTGTATGCCGTATTTCAATCCTTTTTCCAATAGTTGAGTTTCTTGATTGTTGAATTGTATTTCAGTGTAATTTTCTATTCTATTGTTATATTGTGGCGGTCTATATTGATTTATTTTGTTATTATGATGAGTTTCCATTTCTAATAGATTTGATTCTTTTAACTATTTTAATTTCAATTTTATATTTTCACTTTTCTTTTTTATCGTGCTTTCCATATCATTCTTTATCGATTCCATTATTATTTCATATTCATTATTACTTCATAAACAGCATAGAACATTCCATTAAATTCAAGTTAGAAAATGAAAAAATAAACAAAATAAATTTTTTGGATTCATCAATCAAAAATGTAGATTCAAAACACACATTCAAAATATTCCAAAAACCAACCCAAATGGATCAAACAATAAATATTAAATCACATAATCCATACCAACATAAACTAGCTTCATACAACCACATGATCAATAGATTGAACAATATACAAATGAATGCAGAAAATTATCAAGACGAATTAAATAACATAAAATACATAGCCAGTAAAAACGGATATAAAAACGAAATAATTGACACATTAAATAGAAAACATAAAAACAAGAAACATTTGCAAATCCTAAGAATACTGATGAGTGAAGAAAACTTAGCCGGCAAAAAATACAAAGGCATAACATATAACAAAACAACATTCTAAATAATGCAAAAAACTTTAAAAAATATGGATATATTGCAGCTTACAAAAACAAAAATAAAATAGAAAATTACCTAAAAACCAAAAAACCCAAACCGTAGATACAGGTGTTTATAAAATTGCCTGTGATGACTGCAGTAAATTTTATATAGGTCAAACGGGGCGGTCCTTCACAAAAAGATTTATTGAACACACCAGTGAAATTAATAAAAGTGATCCAAAAACCAGATTTGCCCAGCATTTGAAAATAGAAAAACACATATATATCAATATTAACACAAATTTAACCATATTACATAAAAAAAGAAAAGGACAACATTTAGATAGATAGGAAGAAATGGAAATATATAAACATAAAAACAATAACAACATTTTAAATGATAAAATCAACACTAAAACTAACAAAATATATGACATAATAATAAAAAATAGCAGTTGAATTAGTATATAAGAAATTTGTTTAAGCAAAGATTGTAATAATAATTTAAGAACTGAGGATGACGTAAGTCGAAATCGATATTCATTAAAATAAAAAATCAAATTCAAATTGTTACTATGCAAAGATTTTAATAAATTGTAAATAAATTTTAAATAAATTTAAATTGTTGTTTGTGGAATCGTATGAAATCAGCAGTGTTTGATATTCTGACACAGTTCCTTTACCTGTAACACAATTTCTTTCTCTATAATACGTTAAACACAAATCCAAATACGGAACCACAAAATGTAATACTCCCTTTGTTTAACACGCAAAAAGAGCGATTATTAAAATAAATTTTTCGGCACATCCCATATAAGGTTGTACAACTGGTCTAGTAATAGTCTAATAATGGCAACCAGTAATGCAGCAATGGCCGAGCACTGGCAACCATGACTGGGCCATTAACATAATTTTTGGATGATAACTTCGGGCAATAAATGTCTGCCAAATGGGCCAGAGAAAAAAAGCAATGGCCCACACAAGGTTATACAGTTGGCTCAGTATCAGACCAATAATGATAACCAGTATTGCAGCAATGGCCGAGTACTGGGCGCCATGACCGGGCCATTAGAAAAATATAAAATATTATCATAGGCAAATTTTAATAAATTTAATACAAAATAATTTATTAATTTAAAATAACAATTTGAATTAATGTGGGATTATAATTCAAATTGTTTTTGAATATATATAAATAAATAAATAAAATATATATAAATAAATAAATAAATAAATAAATATATGTATATATACACATGATTAATTGTGAGTTTATTGTAAAAGTCACATCAGAGCCCAATAGAATAGGCTAAAATAAATTCTATAGCTATACAGCGTAATTGACTTTCTGTTTTTTTGTGAATGTAAAGCAGAGCAGAATATGATTGAAATTTAGATAGCGTGAAATACTAGCTATCATTGTTTTACACAATTTGAAATGTATATAGCGCGAATGACTAGCTATACGCAATTGTTATTATATAGCGCGAATTAACTACAAGCTATAACTGGTAGCTATAATTGGTATACCATTTTTAATTTTGAATGAACAACTATCATTTTGTTCTAATATTTTGTACAATTTAATTATAAATTGATATTTTTCTTTATTGTTTTTGTTTGAAATGTATATAGCGCGAATGACTAGCTATACGCAATTGTTATTATATAGCGCGAATTAACTACAAGCTATAACTGGTAGCTATAATTGGTATACCATTTTTAATTTTGAATGAACAACTATCATTTTGTTCTAATATTTTGTACAATTTAATTATAAATTAATATTTTTCTTTATTGTTTTTGTTCTTATCATATTTTACAATTTTAATCTTTTCAATTTTTATTTTTAAAAACTTTTTATGTTTGATTTAGTATGCATATTTTTAGAAACAAACAAATTTTCAAATAATATTGTCATAAATATAAAAAATTTCACTGATGATAGATATATATATCTGAAACCGGTCTGATTTTTATATTTTATAAAAAGTTGTTAGAAAAATAAAACATTTTTATTAAATCAACAAATTTAATAATTATTTAATTTAAATAAAATAAAATGGAAATGTCTAATGAAAAAAAAATTTAAACTTCTACCAACCTAAAACCCAATAAATATTATCATAGTCTTTCAATCAAAAAGCGATAACTAAATTACAGGAGAAAATTTTTCAAATATATGTATTTCTAAAATGGAATTTACTCTAGCGAATTTTAACCAAATGACATAGATCGGCCAATTCATGGTTGCAGTACTGGCCCAATAACATTAGCCAAGTAATGTTAGCCATTAACTAGCCATTTCTTGGTCATTTAAAGTAAAGTATACTGGTTATTTTCTTTATACCTTAGATCGGCCAATTTATGGTTCCAGCAATGGCCCAACAACAATAGCCAAGTATTGTTTACCATTAATACTCAAAGATTTAAAGTTAACGTTCATAAATTTCTTAGAGAAACTTAAATTGCATTCCATTCTTGGTCTAGTCGCTAATATTACGCCCTGGTCTAGTCGCTAATATTACGAAACAAAGTAAAACGCATCTACATAATATCAATCTCTTATTAGTTTATAGTCCTGCAGTCGTTGTAGGTTTAAACTGCGGAAAAATTCCTAATGAGCTGAATTTTCGTTTGCAGCTTTATTACGGCATTTTAATTAATATGTAAAAAATCGACATTTATATCGTGCCGGCTAAAAAAGTTATCAAGATCAAAAGGTCACGAAAATCCGTTTTCCGCGAATATCTCGCTACCTATTACTCCGAGGTCAAACAAAAATTGTTTATCGTCCAATTATCTACAAAACATACATCAATCATTTTTCTGTAAGATCAACCATTTTTTTAGCAGAGCGCTCTGAAAGCGACTATTCATTATGATTATGCACTCGTTTCATTCTATCATTAAAATTTGCTGACAAAACATTGAGTGGAATTATTCCTTTACTTAAGTAGTCGACATCTTCATTCCCCATTTAAGCATGATTGCCCAGGGACATGTTCACAAACTTTTGAGCATCTCAAACCCATTTTTTTGTATCTACACTTGCCGCATCAATTTTTTGCACAATTACAATAGATTGTGTTTAGTAGATCATCGGGTGCTGGTATAATAAAGTTGTTTCTGGCTGAAGTATGTTATTTTTTTACTCGTAACCCCACTATTTTGCATCAATTTCTCTTCTTAGTTTGTATTTTATAATACACTCGAAAAATATGCTGTTGAGCTGCTGAAGAAGGAGGTGCCAATAACAGAAATTTCACACCAGTGTTTTGTTTTGATAGCTCACCAAAGCTAAAATGTCTGTAATTATTTTTCGAATGTTCTGATTTTGGAGCACCGTACATTGCTAGTAGCACTGTAATGCAGCATCGGCAACTACTTCTCAAGCGCAATTTTTTTGGAGATATTTCTGCGGAATTTTTAAAATCAGGTCTGTTTTCAAACATCTTCATGACTTTAATTTTTGCTTTGCCAAAAAGTGTTGAAGTTGTATCACATCCGGTCATGGCATGGAATACCGAAAAATTAAGCGGCTGTGATATACTTGCGATATTCATGGTTCTTCCTGACGTAGTTTAAAGGTTGCGATACTCAATTTTTACGACAATCACGATGAACATTTACAGAAGCAACAGTATTTAAATATTCAATATTACCATCACCTATTTCCATACTAGCATTTTTTAATGTTTGCAAGCCACGTGTAGCTTCTACTAAATCACAATCCGACAACAATTCACTGCATATAAAACAATTATCACTCATTATGCAAAATTGTTCAATAGCATGAAACTACTAAAATAACGTATTTAACACTCAAGAAATATTTCTCAACTCAGCTAAACACGGAACAATTAAATACGAAACATCTGCCAGTGGAGGTCGTTTGTTTCCAAATCCTCTATAATATAAGTATATTCTTTACAAAACACCCGAGAATCAGATGAATGTTTTTAATACACTTGACAACATGAATATAAAGTAACTGAATTTACGTCGCGAATTCTAGTCGCTTTTTCAGCGCTCTACTCTAAAAACGGTTGATATTACAAAAAAAAAGTCGGACAAGTGCGAATAAAATTCGCTCGCCAAGGGTTCCGTGAGTGTAAAAGAACACAATATCAAAAATAAATGACATAAAGTTATGTTGTAAAGTCTTTATATCGCCCGACTATGGACGCATAACAGAATAAATGTTTAATCGTAAACGTCAATAGCAAATGTCAATCACATCTACATTGATCAAAAATGTTACTTGAGGTTAAATCTTATCCATAGCTGTTTATGTTAGCTAAAGAAATATTTAACCAGTATTTCAATGGTCTAAATTGGGAATATTTGTTCTATAAATCAGCGTCGAAATATAGGGTGGTATACATACACCTAAAATAGCACTTTTTTCATCAATAACTAAAAAACTGTGCATCGCAGAATTCTAAAAAATGTTGCAATGTTTCTTAAATTAAGTGTTCTTCCAAATGACATCCCACTCGTTTGGTTACAAAAAAGTTTTTTTTTACCCTCCCCACACCCATCCCCTAAACACACAGAAATATAATTATTTGAGAGTTCGCTGTAGTTTTCGTTCAAAATATAGCAAACTTCCTGTCTCTATGAATTTTTTTAATTTTTTCTGTCTATCAGTGTCGAAACGTAGGGGGAGGAACGGTCTGGAATTTACACATTTTTTAGAATAACTCAAAAACTGTGTACCGCAAAATTCTAAAAACAATTGCAATGTTTTGGAAATTTTGTGTTCTTTCAAATGATATCCCACTCGCTTGGGCCAAAAAAAGTTTTTTTTTACCCTCCCCACACCCTTCCCCTAAACACACAGAAATATAATTATTTGAGAGTTCGCTATAATTTTCGTTCAAAATATAGCAAATTTCCTGTCTCTATGAATTTTTTCAATTTTTTCTGTCAATCAGTGTCGAAACGTAGGGGGGGGGAACGGTCTGGAATGTGCACATTTTTTAGAATAACTCAAAAACGGTGTACCGGAAAATTCTAAAAATAATTGCAATGTTTTGGAAATTTGGTGCTCTTTCAAATGATACCCCACTCGCTTGGGTCAAAAAAAGTTTTTTTTTACCCTCTTTACACCCTTCCCCTAAACACACAGAAATATAATTATTTGAGAGTTCGCTATAATTTTCGTTCAAAATATAGCAAATTTCCTGTCTCTATGAATTTTTTCAATTTTTTCTGTCAATCAGTGTCGAAACGTAGGGGGGGGGAACGGTCTGGAATGTGCACATTTTTTAGAATAACTCAAAAACGGTGTACCAGAAAATTCTAAAAATAATTGCAATGTTTTGGAAATTCGGTGCTCTTTCAAATGATACCCCACTCGCTTGGGTCAAAAAAAGTTTTTTTTTACCCTCTTTACACCCTTCCCCTAAACACACAGAAATATAATTATTTGAGAGTTCGCTATAATTTTCGTTCAAAATATAGCAAATTTCCTGTCTCTATGAATTTTTTCAATTTTTTCTGTCAATCAGTGTCGAAACGTAGGGGGGGGGGAACGGTCTGGAATGTGCACATTTTTTAGAATAACTCAAAAACGGTGTACCGGGAAATTCTAAAAACAATTGCAATACTTTGGAAATTTGGTGTTCTTTCAAATGATACCCCACTCGCTTGGGTCAAAAAAAGTTTTTTTTTACCCTCCTTACACCCTTCCCCTAAACACACAGAAATATAATTATTTGAGAGTTCGCTATAATTTTCGTTCAAAATATAGCAAATTTCCTGTCTCTGTGAATTTTTTCAATTTTTTCTGTCAATCAGTGTCGAAACGTAGGGGGGGGGGAACGGTCTGGAATGTGCACATTTTTTAGAATAACTCAAAAACTGTGTACCACAAAATTCTAAAAAAAATTGCAAAGTTTCTGAGATCTCTCTCCTCTTTCAAATGACACCCCACTCGCTTGGGTCAAAAAAGTTTTTTTCACCCTTCCCCACCCCAATCCCTTAAAAACACAAAAATATAATTATTTGAGAGTTCGCTATATTTTTCGTTCAGAGTTTATCAAACTTCCTGTCTCTGTGAATTTTTTCAATTTTTTCTGTTTATTAGGCTCGAAATGCAAGGGGGGGGACCAACTTTTTGTGTCACTTTAGTGATAATAATTCAAAAACTATGCATTGCAAAATTCTAAAAAAACTGACAATATTTCTAAAATCAAGTGCTCTTTCAAATGACACCCCACATGACCTGGTTTTAAATTATGTTTTTACCCCTTAACATTCGCACCCCTTTAATAAATATAGTTATGAGTGTCTGCCACTTTTCTATATTTTTCATTAAAAACCTTCTCAATTTTCTATCATTCCAAATATATTTCAAGATTTTCGATGAAGTAGGGTCGGAGTTAATCGGGGCAATAAAACATCCCGAAAACGTCATTTTTCAAAATTATACAAAAAATGGTGAGGTGTAAAATTCCAAAATATATTTTTAAATAATGCTGAAATAAAGCCCTTTCATATGATACCCTACTCGTCTCGCTAAAAAAATGTATGTTTTCAAAGGCTTTACGTCGTACCTCCTTAAAACAAACGAACACAACTTTATTTATTTTTTAACCCGCCATCTTGTGTGGATAGGTTAGTTTTATAAGCACCTCAAATTTTAAGTTCATCGGATTAATGGTTCACGAGATAATCGAAATAATGTGAAAAACACGTTGTACTCTCACCAATAGTGTTCCGTATAAAAAACGGAACCCTAAAAATGAGTAAGGCATGTTTTGTAGATAATTGGACGATAAACAATTTTTGTGTAACTTTAATTGACCTCCGAGCAATAGATCGCGAGATATTCGCGGAAAACTGATTTTCGTGACCTTTTGACCTTGATAACTTTTTTAGCCGGCACGATATCAATGTCGATTTTTCACATATTAATTAAAATGCCGTAATAGCACCTTTATTACAAAAATTCAGCTCAATAGGAATTTTTCCGCAGATTGGGGCTTAAAACTTCTAAAATAACTGGACTATTACGCAAGTAACTTATTTAATAAGTTAAATAGAAAAAATAAAGAAAACAAAGTTGTTTTATAACTTTACTGTTATATATATTTCAGCCATCTTCTGGAGTAATCGCAAAACTCATCTGTAAATGAATGCGGGCGAAGGACTATATTTTAGTTTTATTCTTTTCTATGATGATAACATTTTTTCTGGGTAATAAAACCATCATTAAAACGTAACTCGTGCCATTTTCAATGAATAATGGTCGTTCGACCATCAACATACGTCAAAATAATAAATTACTGACAATTGACAAAGAATATTCAATATCTTTATAAGGAATGCGAAAATATGATTTAACTACAAATGAATAATTTAATTATTATACAATATAATTTTAATTCGATTGTTGTTAATTTAAATGATGTACATTTTGAAAATTTCAAGTTCAATAAAACCTTACAAATGTTTATGCATATAAGTTCATTCTTGCATCTTAGAAAAAAATCACATTTGATCTTCTAAATTTAGAAATATATTATTAGATTTCGAAAAAATAACTCTATTGAATTTGTTTCTTTTTATATTAAAATTCGTACAAACAAATTATTTAATAATTTCAAATATGAAAATTATGTAATAGCATAGTCTGAACAGCTTTAGTCTCAGTTTTGAGGCGTTTGGCTTTTTATAAACAACTTGTAGCTAATATCTAAAATTTATGTGAATATATTTTCTTTACATAACTAAGCCGAACAAACCAATGTGGCAGTCGAAAAATTGAAAGTGACAATGGAAGACTTGAAAAGAAATTTGTCAGACATTTGATGATCATGGAAATCCGATAGGCACTTTATACAGACATGTCCTATCATGATCTAGGCTAGATCATGGTGACCCCAATTCAGACGTTCCTTATTTGTCCTGATCTCAACAATATTTATTTTTATTGGCTACAATGTAGTTTGTAAAAATCCTTATCGCTCCTCCGTTTAAAAGCTATGTCAATAGTGACTAAGTAATAAGTCAGCATATAGTTGACGCATATGAAGGGATCACTTTTTGAAGATTTGTAAATTTGTAATTTACGAATGTGAACGCCGCGTACTCCAGTGCCTGCTATTGACGTACCAGCTAACGTACCAGTTTCAGTAAAACCGGTAAAAAATTTGAATTTGAAAAAACCCGTTTCGTCCCATTTATAACCGGTTTTACAAACAATATTTTTTTCGTATTTTGTACAATGAAATTCATAAAGTGTGCATATATTACGTAAACATCATGTTCACACGACTTTTTATTCTCTTCAAGTAATTTATTTTGTGGTATTATATTCGGATATTACACCACAAGGATATTGGTATTCATATATTGGTTAAAAAAGTATTGATTCTAAGTACATAAAACAAAGAACAGAGAATTATATAAAACAGAGAACAGAGAAACAAAACTGCTTATTTTATTAAGTAGGCTTTGTAATCTTATTTAAATTTAAATTTCAAACATTTATGAAATTTTTAACAATGACAACCACTAAATTTCGTACAATAAATTTCATTCAAGATTTTATTAAGATTTTTATAAATACGATAGCAATGGATCTAACCATTATGTAGTTTAGAATTATAACTCACTAGAAATGAATGTATTCAATTGAATAGAATGAAAAATTGCTTTGAAAAGCGAAAGTTCAGTAACGAAAGTTTTATCTGAATTCCGGTCAGTTCGGGAATCGAAGTGACGTCCTTCAGAGTTTATGATTAACCATTTATCCAACTCGACCAGCGACGAGATAAAAATTTGTGTTTGGACGATAGACTTAACATCACAATTATTTTTAATTCATTTTTAGTTTCAATGTTTATCTTATTTTATTTATTCTACAAACACGTTTTACCGTTCTTCATACTTCAACCAAGTTGACATTGAATGAAGAACATTATGGATCTACGAATATGGGAGACAAATCCTAACTAGTGGAGAATGGCCACTATCCAATTTAAATTCAAGACTTTATTAAGATTTTTATCTTAACCAACTAGACCAGCGACGAAATAAAAATTTGTTTTTGGTAAAACGAGTTCGTAGAATAAATAAAATAAGACAAACATTGACACGCTTTAGCTAAACACTTACCACCCAGACCCCGATTTTTAAGTTTATGAGTTTTTTGGAGAAATATTATTTATGACTCAGATTGGAAGGTTTATGAATAAATTGCGATAAGTGGTTAATAATAGTAATATTTACCTACATAAACAAAACACAAATAACAACCAACAATTTCGTATAGATAATATTTAAAATTTGATGGAAAAATTTGTGTACAACAGACCGGAAATCTCAAACGGATGTCCATTTTAATTCACCTAAATACACTAATAATTTCGATAATTAGCACAACTAGCAATTGACTATACCAAATTTGTTTTTTACTGGAAGACTCACATTTAGAGCTCTTACGCATCAATTATTTACGCAAACCCGTTCAGTATTATACACCGATTGGACGAACAAACGGATGGCTGCATAAGCTGTTTAGCACGGCTTTTTTTATTATTATTCGAATATTATTTTAGCAACTATTTTTATGACCGTCTTTAACCACCACCACTGAGTAAATTTTAAATATAATTGAGAATCCTAATAACTGAGCGTTTTTTAAATGATGAAATAAATTTCCAAAATATACACATGCATTGTGGTGAATCATCCTTCTGAGGAGATCGAATCAGTGTTACCCGCGTCTACAACAGTTTCTCGTCTCACCAGAGCAATCGCTTCTGCTAACCCATGCACGATTCATCATAACTAAATGTAGACAACTGCTAGTTTAGATAAAGGAATTTTTTAGAATTTTTGCTTGCTAGGGTTTTTCCTAATAATTTTAATGCTCAACTCTTTAAGATCAATTTTTACAAATTTTTAAAAGAAATATAAATAAAACATCTGTTAGAAGCATATGTGTTATCTTCGGATATTCAGAGACGTTAATTTATAAAATCAAAATAATTATAATATCAAAATAATATATAAAAAAATAAGACATCTGTCAAAATTTGACAAAAACTAAAGACGAGGAAGTCGAAAGTCGAAAGGAGGTCTTTCGAAAGTCGAAAATACCAAAAGTATCAAATAGTTCAAAAGACTAATAATCTGTTGTTTTAATCATTCTTATTGCCATCCCACAACACAGAATATGTGTGATGAGGGAATAAGGGATGTACTTATAGAACGAACAGTTGTAACTGATATTTTCTTTCTGAATAGCGGGGAATCCGTAATACAATTTAGATTTGCAATCTTAGGAATCCTTTTAAAATGCAACATGCTTTACAAATGCTTACAGATTGAACGTTGACACTTTTACTGCAACTCATCAAACTAAATGTCCTGAAGAATTTTCAAGAAAAGATTTGAAGCTTTTCGCAGCACATATACAACTTAAATGTTTAATGTTCTCAAAAATTTAATTTGTGGTACATGTTAAAAGGCATGGTTAGTTCCATATAAAAAAATTTCTTGTTTAAATGATACGATTGAGATTGCGATCAAATTAAATTCTAGATTAATCTAACAAGAGGTTTTGCAAAAACACCTTGTCCCAGTTTTATACTACTGGCAAATACTTATCATTTTTTAGTTGTTGACAGTATTGATTGTAGCTACAAAACTATTCAGATAACATTCAATCATATTTAACGAAATTTTTCCGATAAGATTAATGTAACGAATTTAACTAATTAGTAATTAAAACTAACTTAGTAATTAGTAATTTTTCTTTGATTCATCAATAAAAAAAAGTTTGTTATTTTCATGACTTAGTATTGATTGGTATAGAAACAATTTTTTTACAATTAGTACAATTTTTTGCAAATTATTTTTAGTTTCATAGCTTTACCACCAAATAAAAAAGCCCCAAAATTATCCTTTCCAAAATTAACTCACCAAAAGGTTTCCAGATCATATTAATTGCCAGTAACGTGAACAATTTTATATTGTTTTGCTGATATTAATATAAAACAAAAACAAAGCTTATTTTCTAACCAAATCTTGAAAAGTTCTAACCAAATCTTGAAGTGAATTGATTTTTTTTATTTCAAAAACATATAATATATAAATATAAATATATTATTACCTCATGTAAAATTGTAACTTCATCCGTTTCATAAATGAAATTATTGCATTTAAGGATATTATTTTTATCAAAACTTTCAGCGATGCATGTACTATTCTCAAAATTCGTTAACTGGTATTGATCACATTTTTCAGGGAGGTTATCATCAAATGGCACTGCATTGACTAACCACTTTGGATTATACTCTTCATTATTTTTATCACAAACTGGTATTTGACATCGATAATTTAAATCACTTGACGTAAATGCATAAGACATTAGAAACAACGCTGTAAAAACAACCCCTATGCATATATAGATATACGAAAGTATATGAAATTTTCCAATAGCATTTATTTCATCTAAAATAGTTTCCACACTGATATCACTTTTATCTAGATTTCCATCCTTCATTTTAATAACTGTTTAAACTTGTTTCTTAATTTAAAACGATTAATTACAATATATATATACATTCACAATCACTTAAAAATTAAATTATTTTTAACTGTACGAATGAAATATAAACCAATCCAATCTGGCTAGACGACTGTGTAGTTTTCTCGTCGCGTATTTCAAAGCTACTACCAATCATTTAATTTAAACCAAAAAATATTGGAATATTTTTATTTAAAAAAAACACAACTACAGATTGGAAAATTGCTCTATACAAACCGTTTTGTTTACTTTTGTTTGTTTTTATATTAATAACTTTAGCACATTAACTCAATTTAAAATTTTGAATAAATAAGATATTAGTAATGCTACTAGCTCGAAGTGACAGATAGTGATATATATTTTAATGTTAGTGAATCTTATTTATATTGAACGTTATGAGATAACAACGGTCCCAAGAACACGGGGCCAACAGTTCAGTACGTGAGGAAAAAGTTTAATCTTTTCCACAAGAATCTTAATGTTAAAACATTTTCTCCTACAAGATCAAGTCTCATCATTAATTTGTTTGTATATGATTATAACTGAGTAGAGTAGAACAACCCCAGCGAATAAACCCAGCCACGTTATTAAAGGTAAATGGCAGAAATGAGGATATGGAGATAATTAAACTAATTGTTTCAAATGACAACGGATATTTTCTTTAAATATTTGAGAAGCAGAAATCGGGGTAAATGGAGCGGGCATTATGTTCCAAAATTTAGTCACTTTCCACTCTATTAAAATAATTGTTCTGTAATTATATTATTTCTAAGGGACTTAACTGTTGATTGTACTATGCGCACACAATGAAATGAGTTCTTGGAGTTCTCTAACTAAAGAAAAAATCGTTAAAGTTATTCTCTCTCTGTACAGTCTAAACATTTTATTGTTGACTGATAAGCACCAGATTTACCAAGGTCGAATACATATTGTAGTTTCGTTTTGTTTGGTTTAAAAATTTAAATGCAAAAATATTCCGATCCCTTCATCCATCATTATACGTTCTAGGTCTTCGTTGATAGAATTATTTAACAATTGTTTGATTAGTGGAGCAGTCTCCATGATGTACGAGATTGAACTATAAGAGATGAATAAGATGCTTGCCCAGTGCTGTAAATTGTCATCCTGTACACGAGCAATCTAAACATTCATTTGGACAAACAGCATTAAAACACAAAACAGCTTAACCAGTAACATACATCATAGAACTAAACCAAAGTAGAGATGCGACATCGTAATCGATTCCTCGATCTAATCGATTAATCGTTTAAAAAAGAATCGATTCAATTTCATTCTTATGAATCGAAAATATTAATAGAACGATTCTTGAACCGATTCTTACAGTCATTTTAATGAAATAATGCTATGTTGGTTTTCTAAATTTAAAAATTTTATTACATTTTCGTACTTATACTGCGTTCCAATTCATTTCTGCTAAATAATTATAAGTTTGAACACCAGGTGTAAAATGGTGTAGTTACAGAGCTTTATCTGCTACGTTAAACATACCTAAAACTACAGCGTTTCGAATATGCATCAAATATTTGGATATTTACAAATAATTTTACCCTCAATCATACATTTTATACCATCTCAAGTAAAGCAAAGAGACATTATTCGGAAATTTGCTTTACGAGCTTCTGTACCAGCATTTATGAAAGCTATTGGTGCAATTGATATATGTAACGTCCTAAATGTGCGCTACGCTATTTTTGAGGTGGTGAGACGGGGCCTTTACCATCCATACCACATGTACGAGATTCATTTATTTTTTTTCAAAAAACACTTTTTCCAACAAGAACTTCTTTTTCCTACACAAAAAAAACTTTTTCACTTATATTTTTTTTCTTGGACCTAAACAGCACAATACACATACAACACAACACAACGATCATAAAAATTTAATAAAAACAAAATTAATTCAAAAATTTAATATAATATTTAATTGATTCTAAGCTTTACAAAAATGGAAGTTAATATTAAACAAAAATTAAAAAAATAAACAATAAACAAAAGTTATAGTTATTTTCGAAAATATATCTTTCGAAATTGTTGTTCAGCAATTCGCCTATTAATCCAAAGTAAATTAAGCAACGATCTACATTCATTATTTACAATGGTTAGTTTTTAAATTTTAATTGTTGAAGTAGAATTTCTAAACAACTTACGTAGTCTTAATATTTTACGATACTCTTCAAGAACTGCAATATATGACTTAAGACATTTCTTAATATCGCTCCTGCATTTACAAATATTGTTAAGGTTTCTTCAGGAGCATCAACATAGGAATCTCAGAGAAAAACAAACGCATCTTCAATATTATATGCTGCATTTTGCTGATAAAATAGATTTTAAAATATTTTTGTTTCTATTTTTTATGGCTGTTTTTGTCAATGATGTAACAATACCGACTTCTGATAAAATTTATTTAACACCTTTATCCGCTTGATATGATATATTTCTTAAAACACCATCGGTAATTTGTATTAACTCCTCTGAACTCGAATCAAGTTGGTCAACAACGTAGTTCATAAAATTTGGTTTGAACACAACAAAAGGGCTAGTAATTTCTATCTTCAAATATCAATTGGTCTATTGGACTATGCAGATCGTCTTAAAATTATGATTTAAAACTAAAGGCAGCTATATAAACTTATTTTCTTATTTTCCTAAATTTAATTTTTATCAAAATATAATTTCAAGTATTTTTTTTGTTTCATTTAAATATATTTTTTTTTATATGGATATTTTTTTATATACAAATTAATTTTTTTCTCTTTTTTTTGTTTATTAAATTCTGTTTTATTGTTTTGTTTGTTTGATTTCTATTTATTTGAATTAAATGCAATTATAGAAACCAAACGTTACATATAAAAATAAAATGTGCTGTAGAATATCACAGCGCTTATATCAATAAAAAACTTGATTATTTTATCTATTCCAGATGCAAGTGCCGCGTTCTTTTTCTCGACAATGTCGACTATTGTTAACAATTGTTAACTTTCGTCGTTCTTTAATTCAATAATTTTAACATTGTGTACCAAAATGACGTCATGATGTCGTTCCTAAATTCAATGTTAAACTGTCAAAAGTTAACATTTTGTAACATTTTCCAACTCACCTCCTAGACATGAATTATATAGAATGTTGTTATGTCAAATGGTATGTTGTGATCTATTTATCTGTCAAAATGTTTATAATTAAGAGATTCGTAAATACAAATTCTTGTTTTTGTGTTTCGCAATTGAGTTTTATTATATATAAATTAAATAATTTTAATATATTTAATTTATGTTCTCAAATAGAATTTTGACAGATCAAAAGTCTAATATTTTGTCGTTCTTAAATTATAAATCAACATTGTCGACAAAACTTAACATGACGTTTCAACACAATTTTATGACATTTTAACAATGTTAGAAAATGTTAAGAAAAAGAACGCGACAAAGGTAAATCATTTAAGGTTTTTGTAATATATATATATATATATATATATATATATATATATATATATATATATATATATATATATATATATATATATATATATATATATATATATATATATATATATATATATATATATATATATATATATATATATATATATATATATATATATATATATATATATATATGTATATATATATATATATATACATATATATATATATATATATATATATATATATATATATATATATATATATATATATATATATATATATATATATATATATATATATATATATATATATATATATTGTTACGATTGCAGAAAAATCTAGACGATTACAGAAAGATCTAAACGATTACGGTCACTTCCAGGAAAATAAAATCAACAAAACACAACAGAAAGTGAATGAAATAGTGTTGTTGTTGTTGTACATGTTCTTAGAATTAAGGTCTATTTGTTTTATGATTTTATAAATCAAATCAACGTAACGTAAAATAATCGAATATTCTAATATTTTCTCAAGGTTTCTAAAAAGTTACCTAGAAATTTCTAGAGATTAAGCAGAAGGTATATAAGGAAATTGTTTCTTGTAGTTTTTAATTAGTTTATTTTAAACCTGCGATTGTGAAGTTAAAAATTATAAAAGTGATCTTTAAATTAGTTTTTGTGTAAAGTTTTTGTAAATAAAGTTATAAGTGTTATTAAATAGAAATATTTTGTGTATTATTTTGAACGTTGTGAATTGGAAATTTCTACAATAAACCGTTGGAGTTTCGAAGCTGTTGGAAGAATATTCTAGTTGGGAATATTGTTTGCTGTATTGTTTTCCTGTTGTTGTGGAACAGTTAAGGTGTTGAATACTTAATAAAACCTGGTGTGTTTGCTTACTAATCAGTGATCGAACTCAGGAAGAGATTGGGAATTGCGTTTATCGAATTGTGAGTAGGCAAATTCGAAGGAAGTTTGGAAAAACGTAGCATTGGTGACATCGGCGGATTAGTTAGCTGTTAATAATGGTTTTATTAAGTGATTTGAAGGTTCTTGAGTTAAAGAAAGAACTAGAACAACGTGGATTGGCAACAACCGGCAACAAAACTGAATTAACGATACGGCTTCGAGAAGCTATGGAAGGTAGTGGAGTAG
Organism: Diogma glabrata; assembly: GCA_963693315.1. Lineage (NCBI taxonomy): Eukaryota > Metazoa > Arthropoda > Insecta > Diptera > Cylindrotomidae > Diogma > Diogma glabrata. The sequence continues at coordinate 18,068,940 of OY856187.1, read as the reverse complement.
TTGTGGAAGGTTACCAGTTTGGAGTGATTAGTACAAATGCTGATTCAATAGCAGCTGATGAGGAGAAAAGTTTTGTTGCGGAAACAACAACTTCATTGCCATCTGGAAATTGTGATTTTACACAGTTAATGACTATGATGCAACAGATGAGTTTGAACATCAGTCAACAGAATCAGCAATTGGCTGCCGTAAACGCTAATATGGTTGCCAATAAACAAGAAATGAATCAGCAACTGGATGCCGTAAATGCCAACATGAATCAACAGTTGGAGAAAGTCAACAATAATATGGCTGCAAATAAGGAAGAAATCAGCTGCAACATCAATCAACAAATGGCTGCTACCAAAGAAGAGATTACTGCAACACTTGCTGCAAATAAAGATGAGATGAACCAGCAAATAAATGAGTTGAATATTAGCATAAATCAACACTTAGACGAGAAGCTTCTACAAATGTCAACGGCATTTGATGTAAAAGTCGAGAAAATTCAAAACGAAATTGAAGAATTTGAGCGTGACTTGAATAAAGTTGTAACTAAAGTTGACGATTTTGAGAAGAGGTTGCAGGATGTTGAAACAGCTAAAGTTACTTCACAGGTGGTACAACAGATAGCAAATATTAAATTGAAACCACCATCGTATGACGGTACCACATCTTTCGGCATCTTCAAGTTCCAGTTCGAGACCGCAGCAGATCAAAATGTTTGGAACGCCGAAAATCGTCTTGCTGCATTGATAGTTGCACTTAAAGGGGAAGCAGCTGAAGCATTACAGGCAGTTCCAGAAAACGATCGCAAAAGTTATGCTGAAGTGATGAATGCGTTGGAACGAAAATATGGCAGCGACCACAAAAAGGAGCTATACCGGATCGAGTTAAAGGGTCGCTTGCAACGGAATGGAGAAAGCATTCAGGACTATTCTTCGGCAGTAGAACGCCTTGTACATTTGGCACACTCGAATACTCCACCGAATTTTATGGAGAAAATGAAGATCGAGGCGTTTACTGATGGTATTCGTGATCCAGAAACACGAAAAGCAGTAATGTTGTCGCCAAAAGCAACATTCGCAGAAACTATTGCTTATGCCTTAACGAATGAAACTGCGCAAGCAATTATTAAACCATCAATTAAAATACGCCGGGTGGAGTTGGCTGATGAAAACAACTACAAGTCAAGACCACGAGAGAGTATACGAAGTGATAGAATTCGATGCTGGTTATGTGGCAAGTTGGGCCATATTTCGAGAGAATGTCGAGATGTTAGAAGGAAACGAGCAAGATCAGCATCGCCTATGCAGCGACGTCAAGCAGAAGAACGGGTGCAGCAAGCTAGGGAAGACGATAGAGCAGCACCGCATCAGTTAAACTACAACGAGTCAGCCTAAAGGGGCGTAAGCTGGCTCCCACAACCGATTGCCCCATAACCTTCATCCATGTTTCGAGATTGACAAGGGGAGGTGACAGCCTTACTGTTAGGGCTAATATTGATGGAAAAAGTTGTGTCATCACGTTAGATAAGGGAGCAACAAATACAATTGTCCGCACTGATATTGTGAAAGGGAAACTAAAACCAGCAGGGAGATACCGGATGCAGACAGCTACTGGCGAAAGTGCAAGTATTAAAGGAAAGAAAGTGGTCAACTTTGAAATAGGGAATACTCACTTTCAACATGAAGTGGTGGTAGCTGACATTGTGGATGAAGTCATCCTAGGCATGGACTTCATGAGGCCAAATGGATTCGTTATTGATGCTGGCAAAGGAGTACTCACTTACGGAAATGTTGAGTTGCCACTCCAATTTAATGGTGAAGATTCGAATTGTGTTCGTCGAATAATATTAGATCACAGGGAAAAGCTGCCACCCCAATCAGAAACAATCATTTGGGGAAAATTGGAAGGAGGTTCTGGGTCACCCAGGTTGTGGGTTGTAGAAGCCAACAAAAAACATCAAAATTTTAAAGAAGTCGTTATAGGGAAAACTTTAGTTAGATCGGATGCTGATTACAAAATACCAGTAAGAGTTTTAAATCTGTCAGATACCCAGAAAACAATGAAAAAAGGATCAATCATAGGACAATGTGAAGAGGTAGCTAAAATAATAAAGTGCGAGCAGAAAAACATCAATAGCTCGGTCAACACAAAACAACAAAAAGCAGAAATGGAACAACTTGTGCAGAAATGGACAGAAGGACTTTCAGAAGAGCAGAAGAAAGCAGCACGTCAATTGTTGGAGCGGCACAAGTCTGTATTCTGTAGTACACCTGAAGGGAATGGCAGAACCAATATGGTAAAACATCGTATTGACACCGGAGCAGAAAAGCCGATACGCCAGGCACCAAGGAGATTACCATTAGCTAAAAGAGAGGAAGCTGATAAAATGGTAAGAGATATGAAAAAAGCTGGTGTAATTGAGCTTTCAGACAGTCCCTGGAGCTCACCTGTGGTGTTAGTTGGCAAGAAAGATGGGAGCTTGAGATTTTGTGTTGACTACAGGAAACTAAACATAGTTACTAAGAAGGATAGCTACCCATTGCCTAGGATTGATGATACACTAGATACATTATCGGGTTCAAGATTGTTTTCAACACTGGATCTGCAGAGTGGTTACTGGCAGGTGGAAGTTGCAGAGGAAGATCGGGAGAAAACGGCGTTCAGTGTAGGTAATGGACTATGGCAATTTAATGTCATGCCATTTGGGTTATGCAACGTTCCCGCAACTTTCGAGAGATTAATGGAACGGGTACTTAAAGGCTTGCACTGGAAAACATGCCTTGTATATTTGGATGACATCATCGTCATGGGTAAAGACTTTGATGACCACTTGAAGAACTTGGCGGAGGTACTGGAAAGATTGCAAGCAGCTGGTTTAAAATTAAGTCCCAAAAAGTGTTCACTTTTCAAGGAAGAAGTAAAATATTTGGGACACAAGGTTACGGCAATGGGAATTCATACAGATTCCGACAAGATTGCAGCAGTTATGAACTGGCCAAGACCGAAGAATCTACATGAACTACGAAGCTTCCTTGGATTGTGCACATATTACAGACGGTTTGTGCCAGGATTCGCCAACGTTGCCAAAAGTCTGCATGAGTTAACAAGAAAAGATAAAGCATTTGAATGGAATGAACCTCAGGAACAAGCATTTGTGGAGCTCCGAAGGAGATTGTGTACGGCTCCAATTCTATCCTATCCTATACCAAATGTTCAGTTTATTTTGGATACTGATGCCAGTAATGAAGGTATAGGAGGAGTATTGTCGCAGAAAATAGATGGTCAGGAAAAGGTGATAGCTTATTTCTCGAAAATGTTATCAAAGCCGGAGCGAAATTATTGTGTTACCCGGAAGGAGTTATTGGCCATTATGGAATGCGTCAAACATTTTCATAAATACTTGTATGGTCAGAAATTTCATCTCAGAACTGACCATGGTGCGTTAAGGTGGTTACTCCAGTTCAAAAATCCAGAGGGACAAGTAGCACGTTGGATCGAACGGTTGCAGGCGTACGATTTGGACATTGAACATCGAAAGGGTACTGCACATGGGAACGCTGATGCATTATCGAGACGACCCTGTGAAGTTGAAAGCAAGCATTGCAGTCGTCAAGAAAATAAGGAGAACATCATCGATGTACGATTACTACAAGTGCTACCTGACGATGAATGGACAGCTGAAGCCATAAGAAAAGATCAATTAGCAGATCCGGATATTGCACCCATCATCGAGTTCAAGGAAAAGGGTTGCAAACCAGTATGGGGAGAAATTTCTGATAAAACTCCAACTTTGAAGGCGTACTGGGCGCAATGGGACAGTCTCCAGTTAGAGAATGGATGCCTAAAGAGAATATGGGAAAGCTCAGATGGCAAGATAAAGCAATCCCTTACAGTGGTACCAAAAGGGAAAATAGAAGCAGTACTGAAGGAGTATCACGAAGGAACGAGTGGAGGTCACCTTGGGATCAATAAGACTCTTGCAAAAATACGACAACGGTTTTACTGGTCAGGGACTCGGCAATCAATTGTGGAGTGGTGTCAAAAATGCGATAAATGTGCGGCGGTGAAAGGACCCGTACGAAGAAGTCATGGAAAAATGAAGCAATACAATGTAGGTGCTCCATTTGAAAGGATCGCAATGGATGTAGCGGGACCATTTCCAACAACTGATAATCAGAATAAATATGTGCTTGTGATCATGGACTACTTCAGTAAGTGGCCGGAAGTGTGTGCGATTCCCAACCAGGAAGCAACCACAATCGCTGAAGCTGTGATAAATAATTGGATTAGCCGCTATGGAGTTCCTATGGAGATCCACACCGATCAGGGACGGAACTTCGAGTCAGCTGTATTCCAGGAAATTTGTCAAATGCTGGGGATTAACAAAACGAGGACGACAGCTTCACACCCACAGTCAGGTTGAGAGATTCAATGCTACTTTGGAGGAATTTCTAGCTAAAGTGGTCAGTAAGAATCAACGTAACTGGGATCAACACATTCCTTTATTTTTGATGGCATACAGATCAGCAGTTCATGACACCACGACCATGACACCAGCTCAAACTATTTTTGGAAGTGATTTAAGACTTCCTGGAGACCTCAAATTTGGAGCGGTACCATCAACATCATTGTCTGCGCAAGAATACGTCAACCGAATCCGGGAGAACCTTGAGGATATTCACAAGCTTGTTCGGCAGAAGATACAACTGACTAGTGAATGAATGAAAGCCCGATATGATATACGATCTAATAATAAAGGTTTTGAAGAAGGACAATTAGTATGGCTACACAACCCACAACGAAAACGAGGGTTATCACCAAAACTGCAAGCTGCATGGGAAGGACCTTACAACATTATAACGAAGTTGAATGACGTAGTTTATAGAATTAAGAAAGGCCATCGAGGCAAAGCGAAAGTAGTACATTTGGAAAGATAGGCCTTATACAAAGGAGAGCTAGATCCTGTTCGGGACGAACAGGCTTAAGTGGAGGGTATTGTTACGATTGCAGAAAAATCTAGACGATTACAGAAAGATCTAAACGATTACGGTCACTTCCAGGAAAATAAAATCAACAAAACACAACAGAAAGTGAATGAAATAGTGTTGTTGTTGTTGTACATGTTCTTAGAATTAAGGTCTATTTGTTTTATGATTTTATAAACCAAATCAACGTAACGTAAAATAATCGAATATTCTAATATTTTCTCAAGGTTTCTAAAAAGTTACCTAGAAATTTCTAGAGATTAAGCAGAAGGTATATAAGGAAATTGTTTCTTGTAGTTTTTAATTAGTTTATTTTAAACCTGCGATTGTGAAGTTAAAAATTATAAAAGTGATCTTTAAATTAGTTTTTGTGTAAAGTTTTTGTAAATAAAGTTATAAGTGTTATTAAATAGAAATATTTTGTGTATTATTTTGAACGTTGTGAATTGGAAATTTCTACAATAAACCGTTGGAGTTTCGAAGCTGTTGGAAGAATATTCTAGTTGGGAATATTGTTTGCTGTATTGTTTTCCTGTTGTTGTGGAACAGTTAAGGTGTTGAATACTTAATAAAACCTGGTGTGTTTGCTTACTAATCAGTGATCGAACTCAGGAAGAGATTGGGAATTGCGTTTATCGAATTGTGAGTAGACAAATTCGAAGGAAGTTTGGAAAAACGTAACAATATATATATATATATATATATATATATATATATATATATATATATATATATATATATATATATATATATATATATATATATATATAAATATATATATATATATATATATATATATATATATATATATATATATATATATATATATATATATATATATATATATATATATATATATATATATATATATATATATATAATATATATATATATATATATATATATATATATATATATATATATATATATATATATATATATATATATATATATGTATTTTGAATTTATGTTTAATTATTGTTATTATTATTTATGTTTAATTTATGTTTAAATTATTCTTAAAATATAATTTGAAGTTAACGTTAAATTGTCAATTCAAATTAACCTACTCAATTCAAATAAGTCTACAAAAATTTAGAATGCAAATGGCGAATTTAATCAACTCGAAAATGTGCTAATTTGATTTAGCATTGCGGAGACCATTTAGCATGCAATTGGAACGCAGTCTAAATACAAATTACTGTAAATACCGGAGCTGTGATAATGTATTAAACAGGGAGAGAAGAATTACGTCAATGTCAAAATGTTAACAACAAAAAACAAACAACATCAGTTCCAACAGAAAGATTATTTTCTAATGCCGGAAATATTATTACGGGCAAAATATCAAGACTTACGCCTCAAAATTCACGTCCCACGTCCTCCAAAATTCAACTCCTATTCTAACATTCGTTTTGGGCTGATATATGCAATGATTTTTTTTTTCAATTTTTCACTTTTTGGCGATATTTGTTTCCGTTTATTTTTTAATATTTTGTTTATCATCATTTTTAAACCAATGAATTTTTATGAAATTTTTTTTATTATTTGTTATTTACATGTTTTGTGTTTTATATACATATTTGTCCTTTATAAGAGTAAATTGTCCTTTAAGAATAATATTGTTACGATTACATAAAAATCTAGACGATTACGGTCACTTCCAGGAAAATTAAATCAACAAAATACTACAGCAAATTAATGAAATGAATAGTGTTGTTGTTGTACTTCGTGGAACTTGGGTCAACAATAAATAAAATTGAATGATTTTTTTTATGAATCAAATCAGCATAATTTAAAGTAATGGAATATTTTACTATTTTCACAAGGTTTCTAAAAAGTGACCTCGATTTTTACTGTGCTAAAAAATGAAGAAGGCTTCTATATCGGAGGTTTTGACACTTGCAATTAAATATTACTTTTTCCAGTTTTAATTCTTAACGTCAAAAAATCCTTAACAAAATCTTTAAGATAGAATGAAATGAACTTTACGTTAACGATTAAGTTTGCGTTAACGACTATAAGGGCCGATTGTATGAATGCGGATAGAAGATAAATCCTCGGATTAATCGTCGTTTGTATATATATACAAACGACGATTAATTCGAGGATTTATCTTCTATCCGGATTCATACAATCGGCCCTAAATGGTCTTGTGACGTTTCCACCTTTTTATTTCTTTAAATTTTCACCTTTTTGTTTCTTTAACTTTTTCAAAATTAAGTTGGCAATAGTTTTGATTGATTGGAAAAGTACACTGTTTTTTAATTTTAAATTTAAGTAGTCTGAGCAAAATTCTTTTGTTCAGAATGAATTGTTTTTCAAATTCATAAAAATAAGTTGAGTTTTTCTTTGTTCAAGAAGTTTAAAAAAATAATTGTTTTTTTCAAATACGTTAAAGTAAACCGCTTTTTCGTTAGATCAAAAAGATCTATATTTCGAATTAATGTTAATTATATATACATTGTGAAGGTTATTATATAAAGTAAAAACTATTTAAATATATATGCATAATTAGAGTTATTAAAATTAATAAAAACTAACCAATGAAATTTAATCTCAAAATTTGTGTTATTGTGGAGCATATGTGATTTGATTATCATTCACCCATTCACCAAATCATCGATATCAATATACAAATAAATTTGGAATTGAATTTAAAAATAGAGAGATAGAGATTAAACCTACCAGATTCAAAAGGAGTGTTAAGGATTATAATATAGCGAGAATGACTAGCTATTATTTAGGACACGAGCAAATATATATAGCGAGAGCTTAATAACAAGCTATAAAGTGGTGACCAAAGACGTGATCCTGAATTCTTATCATTGAAAACTAAGCTCATCATTGAAGAAAAAATTCAGGTTAAAAACCGTAAGTACTTTTTCAATGAATTAAAATTATTGCCAAAACAAAAATAAAATTTTTAAAAATATTCTTTTGTTTATATTATCTTTTGTTTGTTTTTATTTAATCGAAAATTCCGGTAAAACTTTATGTATATTTGTTTTTAAACTGTTTTCAAGTTACAACGGTAACAAATTTTTGTTTGCGGTCGGTCGTATTATTTTTTAACGGTCGGTATTTATTTTATTTTTGAAAATTATTATATTTCAAAATTATAATGAGCCGAAACAATTCTCCCACTCCAAGTGAAAATCTTGGTATCGTTTATGAGGAGCAGGAACCCGTATTTACTATGACGCAGAGTGCGTTGGATAAATTAATCCAAGATAGCATTTATAAATATGTCGAGTCAACAAGACAGCCATTATTTACATCTGTTAATTCGGACGTTGTAACGATTGCTGCTTCTGGGTGTTTAACATCCAAAGACACCGAGCTAAATAAAGTAAATTCATTGAAATTCAAACCACAACAGGTGTTATATAACCAAAACCCTGAAATATGGTTCAGACTTTTAGAGTTACAGTTTGCGAACTCTAATATTAAATCTGAAAAAACCAAATTTTCACACGCAGCAGGATCCATCGACTATCGTTTGCAGAATCAATTATCTGATTTGCTTCTTTGCAATTTAGGTCCTCAACCTTATACTTCATTTAAATCTGAAGTCATTCGGATATTGGGTGAGAGTGAGAAAACCAAATTGAACAATGTTCTTCATCGACTCACTCTTGGATACAAAAAACCATCGCAGCTTCTTACTGAAATGCGATTAAACGCTGGTGGCAACATCAACGAGAAATTCTTGAAACAAATATGGATGTCAAGACATCCTCAATCCATTCAATTGGTGTTGACATCCTTTGAGAATGATGTGAGTTTACAGTTGTTAGCTGAACGAGCTGACAACTTACTAGAAACCATGTCACGTTCTCATGTTTCTTTAGTCGATGTTCAATCAACATCTTCTGCATCAAATGGTCAAATTCATCAAAGTCTTTTACACATTAATCAATTGTTGGACAATAGATTCGCGAACTTTGAAACGCAAATAATGCAAAAAATAAATTCTATTTCATTATCTGGTGAAAATAGGTCGCGTTCTAAATCGCGTTTAAGTCGAAGTGCATCTAGATCCAAATCTAGAAATAGAAGTGAATCTTGTAGCGATCAATGTTTTTATCATAGTCGTTTCGGTGATAAAGCATTAAAATGCACTTCTGGTTGTAAGTTTTTCAAACAATTTATAGCCAATATGTCAGATTTAAAAAACGCGTAAATGATCATCAGTGCGCAGTCAGGATCATTGATGATCGGTCTAGTAATCGTTTGCAAGTTTTTGAGCATTATTCAAAAAGAAAATGTTTAATTGATACAGGCGCTGATGTATCAGTTATTCCTTTAAATATTATTAAAATTAAGCCAGAATCATCAGTTTTCAAATTATTTGCGGCAAACAGCACTCCCATTTCTGCCTATGGCACAAAAATTCTTAATTTAAACATAGGTCTTCGTAGAAATTTTACATGGGAATTTATAGTTGCCGACGTTTCGATCCCTATTATTGGATCAGATTTTTTAAAAAACACAGGTCTGCTTGTTGATATACAGAGACAGAGGCTAATAGATCCATCAACCTCTCTGTTCTCAACAGCTAGCCTTTCCGATAGTGATGAACCATCACTTTTCTTAATTGATAAAACAACTTTATCAACTGATATTTTAAAACTTCTTCATAAGTTTCCAGAGGTTACCAATCGGAACCTTGTGCCTGATATTACGAAACATAACGTAACCCATAGGTTGGAAACAATAGGTGTACCAATATCTTGTCTTGGCTCCTGACAAATTACTTATACCCAAGGCTGAATTTGAAAAGATGGTACAACTGGGAATATGTAGACCCAGTAAGAGCGCTTGGTCCAGTCCATTACATCTGGCCAAGAAAAAAAACGGTGAATGGCGTCCTTGTGGTGATTATCGAGCATTAAACAGAATTACTGTTCCCGATCGATATCCAATTCCTCACCTCCAAGATTTTTCGCATCAGTTGGAGGGATGCACAGTTTTTTCATCAATTGACCTAGTTCAGGCATACCATCAAATTCCAATTTTTTTTTTTTTTTTTTTTTTTTTTTTTTTTTTTTTTTTTTTATTTATTTTCCACAAATTTGAAATTTATAATTAGGAAAATATACATTATGTTACAACATTTATATTATATAACGTAAAAGTAGAACTCTACAAACTATACAAATACTTTAGTTACAATTACTTTATTTTTAAGCTAGAAATTTTCTTTTTTAGTTTTTAAATTTATAATTATTTCTAATAAATATACGAGGCGTGCTGCGAAACATAATTCGTTTTCAATTAATTATGCATGTGTCATATTATATTCGATGATAAAATCATTGAATAACTTTAATTTGATTTCTTTTTTAAAATAAGTCAATCTTAAAGTTTTAACTGTTGATGGTAGCTTGTTAAATTGATCGAAACCATTGTAAAATATACTATTTCTTGTTATTAGAAGTGTATAATGAGGTAAACGATAATTTAATGCATTTCGTGTCTGTCTCTCAGTGATTTCATGGTTGGTGGTGAGATAGTTATTGAATTTCAGAAGCTTGTTTTCCATTTTATATATTGTTAGTAAAAACTCATAGATGATCAATTTTCGTATAGGCAATAGGGAGGTGTTATATAATAGCTTAGTTGGTGTGAATTTATTCAATCCAAATAAGGCTTTAATGGCTTTGTTTTGTAATATTTGTAGATCATCTATTCGAGTTGAACAAACTGCACCCCATATTGGTGCCATACTGCCATATATAGTAGGTGTGACAAAATATGTGAGTAATAAATGTTTAACGCGACGTCCTTTTTTAGAAACTTGCCTACTCTTTTGAGAACTCCAATAATTGGAGCTATTTTTGATTTGATGTTGTTAATGTGATTGGACCAATTTAATCTCGAATCTATTTGAAGTCCTAAATATTGACATTGTTCGGAACGTTTAACTACATTCCCGTTAAAGCTGATTTCATCAAAAGAAGGAAATCGAATATTAGCTCTAAATATAACAAACTTTGTTTTTTCTATGTTTAATAAAAGTTTATTTTTGCTAAGCCAACTTTCAATGAGTTTTAAATCATGTTCCATATTGTCTTTAAGTTCACATGAACTCATTTCACCATAAGTCAATACAGCATCATCGGCAAAAAGCTGGATTATACCACGTAATGGAAGATTAAATATATCATTAATGTAAATGATGAACAAGAGAGGACCTAAAATTGAACCTTGAGGTACTCCACATTTCAAAGTTAAAAGTTTGGATTTAAATTTATTTACTCTAACAAATTGTTTTCGATTAGTTAAATAATTTTTAACTAGATCCAATGCATCACCAGTAATACCGTATATTTCTAATTTCATTATCAATATTATATAATCTACACAATCAAAGGCTTTTCTGAGATCTATGAAAATACATGCTGTGTGTTTTTTTGCTTCAATGTTATTATAAATTTTTTCCATTAGATTAAGTGTAGCCGATAACGTGCTGCTGTTCTCCAAAAACCCAAATTGGTTTTGATGAAGTATCTTATTGTCTTTTATGTGTGATTTAATTCTGTTAAATATTGCTCGTTCATATATTTTAGAATTAATAGGAAGAATTGATATGGGTCGATAATTATTGAGGTCTGTTTTGTCACCAGATTTGAAGATCGGCGTTATTCTTGCAATTTTTAGTTTGTCTGGGAAAACCTTTTCTTTAAAACAAGTATTTATTCCTTCACTTAAAAGGCCTGCTATTTTAGAAGAATATTGTTTTATCATGGATGGAGATATGTTATCCCAACCTTTTGCACTTGTAGGATCGAGGTTAGCTATAATATTACATATTTCCTGCTCAGTGGTATTTGAAAAGACATTCAGCGTAGTTTCTTGAGTTTCATTAGGATTAATATTATCAGGTAGCGCCTTTAGAGAACTTGTCAATTTAGTTCCTATATCATTGAAAAATGAATTAAATTTCTCGACTATAACTTCTTGATCTATCACTAATGTTGGCCCAATTTTAAGTGTGATTTGTTCAGATACTAATGTATTTCCACAGTGGTTTGTGAGTATTTCATTTATAAGAGACCAGAATTTTTTGGGGTTATTTTTATAATCCGAAAACTTGGAAGTGTAATATTCAGATTTAAGCCTTATTACTTCGTCTTGTATACTTTTTTTTATTATCTTAAACGAGGATGTAAATGTACTGTTTTGTGGGTATGTTTTTTTTAATTTATAAAGTTTGTTTCTCTTTTTTATATCATTTTTCAGGGACTCTGTAAACCATGGCTTCGAGAAACTCCTCTGGCCTTTCGGTTTGATTATGAACGATTTTTCATGTTTGATTATTTCGTCGCAGAGAGCTTCATAGAATTCGTTGCATGTAACATTCGTAAAATTATAATTTTCAATAAACAAGTGAATTTTCTTTTTATTGGTACTAGTTACTATTAATGGTTCGGAAGCTGAGTTCAAATACTTGGTATAACTGAATAACAACAATTTATGGTCACTCAAATAAGTATCATCATATAATACATGAAATTTTCTATTGATAGATTTAGGGCATAGAATATGATCTATAACTGTACCAATTGAATTGTTACGACGAGTAATATAGGTATCATTTATTTCATTTACCACCGAGAAATTATTCAACTGTACAGTATTAAGATAGTTGATAACAGATGAGTCACGATTGTTTAATAGGTTTATATTAATATCCCCTACAATAACATAACTATGAAATTTTTCCATCTTTTCATTTAAAAAATCAATAAATCTAAATTCATCTGTATGAGGTGGTCTATAAACACCTGCAATCATTAATTTGGTTTTTCGAGATTTTATTGCAAGGAAATCAAATTCTAAGAAAGATTCCCTATGATTTATTTCGCACATTAAATATTTTCTTGTAAATATTGTTACACCACCACCCATTCGACCTTCACGACAGACATGAAATGCATCATAATTATTTAAATTATAAAATTGTGTTTCATTCTTACCCAAAAAAGTTTCGATCAAGATAACAACGTCAACCTTAATTTTTATAGTTTCAGATAATAGTTCTTCTATTCCTTCTAGTTTGTTATGTATCCTATTAATATTTATATATAGTATGACAATTGCATTATTAACATTTAAACTTTCAGTTGATTTCTTAAATTTACTTAAGTAATGTTTGTTTACGCCACTCGTATTAAGAATATTCATAATTGTGTTTGATTATCTCTAAAAAATAAAGTTAAATTTAATTTTATTTACAAAAAATAGAACAAAAAAATTTAAATTTAACAAAACTTATTCATTTGTTGGTTGATCGATAGGAAATACTGTATTTTACTGCAATTTGTTTTTGTCGATTATGTTTTTTGTTTAACAATTATCATCCACTACGTCATCTTCATCTCTTACGTCATCCACATGTCCATCATCATCGTCAGTAACTTCATCATCTGTTATTTGACTTGATAGACGTAAAATATCATTGGTGTGTTTGATTAGAATATTTGAAGTATCCGCTGAGTTAATTCTTGCGTATACATTGCCAAAACGGTACCACGAATGGGCAATAATTTTCCTTTTTTTTAAAACAGATAATGCACTAAGAAGTTCTAGATTATATGGTGTGATTCGATCATTTATATAAATCTCCTTATCCTTACTACTGGATCCAGATAGATTTGACGAGGCAAAAATATCGTTATTATATAACGGGCCCATACTTTTCTTAGTTGACATAAGAGTTGATTTTGATTTACTATTATTGAATTTAATTATCATTGTCACATTATGGTTATTTGTTTTGCTATTGTGACGAAATTTCTTGTAGTCATTGACCTTTACATATGCTTGTAGAACTGAATCCATGCCAAATTTGTAAATCGAATCAAGTTTTTGTAATATTTCTGTAGCCGATGTAGTTGTTTGTAGACCCGTAATAATGACATCATTGAAAAACTTTTCTTGTTTAAGAAAGTTTAATTCGTATTTAATAGCATTCAGTTCGTCACTATGATTATTAACATTTTCTTCAAGGGTTTTAATTTTAATCTGAGTGGATTTATTTTCATCAACAATCGAATTTATTACCTTGTTGAGTTGATTGAATTGTTGGTTGATGGTTGATTGAAAATTTGTAATAGCAGCCATTAGATCACCATGCGATATATTGTCACCTGAATTACAAGAACTCTTTTTCTTGTTGGTATTTTTACATGATAATGACTTATCTAATTCAACTAGAAGGTTTGCTCTCGTTTTTCCTACCATTTTATACAGATTGTTATTTGTTTAACAAAACTAACCTGTTTTAATATATGATTTTACTCAATTTCACACACAAAAAAAATTATGAATTATAACTTTTTATTATTTGGCAATAAACACTTTATAATGTTTTTATTTAATAACTTATTTAACAAGAACTTTATATCTTATATATGTACACTATGAAACGCACATTTGTTTCACAAAAACTTTAATTTTCCTAGAGCGATCAATCAAGAGTTGTTACTCGTACGCCATATTGAATATTCTCCGAATTCATCCGGAGGACATTCCTAAGACTGCAATATTTACTCCTTTTGGTCTTTTTGAGTTTTGCAAAATGACCTTTGGTCTTAGGAATGCTGCTCAATCATTTCAAAGATTGATGCATTCCGTTTTATCCGGATTCAATTTCTGCTTCGTTTATCTAGATGATGTTTTAATTGCATCAAAATCTCTAGAGGAGCATTTGAAACATTTACAAATGATTTTTCAGAGATTTTCTGAAAATAGTCTAATCATTAATTCAGATAAATGTATATTTGCAAAATCTAAAATTAAGTTCTTAGGCCATTTAGTTTCTGAACATGGTATATTGCCTGATCCTGAACGTGTTCAAGTCATTCAAGACTTCGAACGTCCCAATACAGTTAAACAACTTAAAAGATTATTAGGTATGATTAACTTTTATCGACGTTTTCTACCTGCCGCAGCGGCAGATCAAATCTTACTAAATAATTTCTTAAAAGGATATAAGAAGAATAGTAAGATACCCGTTGCATGGACACCTGAGTCCATACAAGCCTTTATTAATTGTAAAGATAAATTGTGCAATGCAACATTATTAGCTCATCCTTCATCTTCAGCTCGACTGGCAATTATGGTCGATGCTTCAGATACAGCAATTGGGGCTGTTGTACAGCAGTTTGTCGAAGGAACATGGCAACCGCTCAGTTTCTTCTCTGTACGTCTTAATGATACTCAGATGAAGTACAGCGCATATGATAGAGAATTACTCGCGGCATACTCAGGCGTTAAGCATTTCCGGTATTTTTTAGAAGGTCGTGAATTTACACTATTCACTGACCATAAACCATTAATTTTTGCTTTTAAACAAAATTTGGAAAAAGCATCACCTCGTCAATTTCGCCATCTGGATTTCATTGGGCAATTTACCACTGATATCCAGCATATTTCTGGTGTCGACAATGTCGTAGCCGACGCGTTATCTCGCATAGATCAAATACTCATTCCAGAGAAAATTGATTATGCTGCAATCGCGGATGCTCAGACCAATGATGAGGAATTTAAAAATATTCTTCAAAGTAATACAAATTTGAAGTTCTCAACTTTTCCAGTCGCTTTCAATGAAAGTGGACTTATTTATGGTGACACATCAACAGCTATACTTAGGCCATATATTCCTTTGCAATTTCGCCAAAGTGTTTTTGATGCTTTTCATTGTCTTTCACATCCTGGTGTTAAAGCTTCCACCAAATTATTAACTAAACACGTTATTTGGCCTTCTATTAATAAAGATGTCAAAATAATGGCGCAAAATTGTATAGCGTGTCAAAAGTCCAAGGTGTCTAGACATACTAAGTCACCTTTTGGTACATTTAAAACTCCTTCACCGCGGTTCTCACAAATTCACCTTGATATCATTGGTCCTCTTCCAATATCGGAAAACCAACGATATTGCGTTACGCTAATAGATCGTTATACGCGGTGGCCTGAAGCGATTCCAGTTCCAGATATAACTGCTGCAACAGTCGCATTCGCTGTATATAATTCATGGATTGCTAGATTTGGTGTCCCAGAATCAATTGTAACTGATCAAGGGACTCAATTCGAATCGCAACTGTTTTCAGAGTTGTCAAATCTATTAGGTTTCAATAGATTTCGAACAACCAGCTACAATCCGAAGTGCAATGGTATGATTGAAAGATGGCATCGCACAATTAAGTCTGCAATTATGTGTCATAATCGTACAGATTGGACACAGATTTTACCTACTGTTCTTCTTGGGTTAAGAACCACCTTCAGTGAAGAACTCCAAACCACTTCAGCGGAACTTACTTTTGGAAGCTCGATAAGAATTCCAGGGCAGTTTATCGATTCTACATTAAATTCTTTTAAGCCTCAATCTGAGTTTGTCAAACAATTGAAACAACATTTTGATGAGTTACGACCAACACCAGCATCCAGACATGATTCATCTTCCTCTTTTGTGAGTAAAGACTTACTAACCTGCTCACATGTATTGTTGCGTACAGATGCTGTAAGGAAATCTTTACAACCTCCTTACACTGGTCCTTTCAAAGTTTTAAGTCGAAGTGATAAGAATTTCAATATCGAAATTAATGGTAAATCAACCAAAATTTCAATTGACCGACTTAAACCATGTTTTCATGAAAATTTAAACGATGAACAAACAAGTTCTATCGTTAAAGCAACTCAAAATATTCCTTCTGAATCATATGCTAATTTTAATAATTATCAAACTGATCATTCTGATTCCGTTTTGAATCAACAAATTTTAGAACCCACTTCTCTTCTGAAGCAATCAGATGTAACTGGTACGAATCAATCAGATTCATTTCGCCAAAATAAACCTAAAATAAAAAAACAGGTTACTTTTAATGATCAGCCTATTGTCATCACCATTCCCAATTTAAAAATTTAAAAATCTGGAAGAGTAATTAAAACACCGCAAAAGCTTTTGAACTCAATTCGAGAGTGTTTTAATGATTTTAAGAAATCTTTACTTCCAGTATAGGATGAAAGAAATCGTTCGTTTGTGTTTTCTCATGATCATCTACGTCGTTAGGATCCTGATTCTTGTGATGGTTTCGTGATTATTTTCTTTTTCATAATCACTGGGGAGGGAGTATTTGTGGCGTTTCCACCTTTTTATTTCTTTAAATTTTCACCTTTTTGTTTCTTTAACTTTTTCAAAATTAAGTTGGCAATAGTTTTGATTGATTGGAAAAGTACACTGTTTTTTAATTTTAAATTTAAGTAGTCTGAGCAAAATTCTTTTGTTCAGAATGAATTGTTTTTCAAATTCATAAAAATAAGTTGAGTTTTTCTTTGTTCAAGATGTTTAAAAAAATAATTGTTTTTTTCAAATACGTTAAAGTAAACCGCTTTTTAGTTAGATCAAAAAGATCTGTATTTC
>OY856187.1:17888574-18051337 GCA_963693315.1 Diogma glabrata | reverse complement strand
TAGAACAACAATGCGTATTATCACCGGAGCAATCAACCCGACACCAATAGAATGGCTTCCAGTTTTATCAAATATTAAACCTCCGCATTTGCGACGATATCAGGCCTTATTAAAAGAATATGGTAAAATAATGGACAATCAACTACTTCCAGCATATCAAGATCTCGTTACACCAAATTTTCATCGATTGAAATCTCGTAACCCACCTCCATTTTTCTTTGAAGAACTCAAAGCAAGTAATTTTGACAAAAAAGAATCATGGAAAATGAATGGACACCTTTCAAGTCTAATAATTCATTATTACTGGACATAACAGACCCCAATATCAAATTGAATGGATTTGACATTCCACGTAATTTTTAGGTGAAATTGAAAAGAATCCGGACATTAAATGGAAGATGTGCTGATTCTTTTTACAAATGGGGAGTAGTAACGTCACCGTCTTGTGATTGTGGAGCACAAAAACAAACAATTACAATATCAAGGACCAATAACAGATTTTATCTACGCAACACCGAATGCACTCGAATGGCTGAAAAATCTCGATGTTGAAATTTGAGTTTCTTTGATTGTTAAATTTTTTTTTTTTATCACTGTACAAATGTATCCATACGCTAAATAAAATTATCTAACATAGTGCTATAATATTATCGATAATATGGTCCGAACGAAAGCAAATCAATCATGCCAACGGGTTCTTAAACTTCTCCTAGGTAATAAAAATTTATTTGTAAAATTAAAACAATTTTTTTTAAATACATAAATGAATTGTCATGAAACGATCAAATTTAGCTCAGTAATCTATAATTTCATTTTCATTTACATTTTCAGCAAACTATTCAAAAACCTTCAATTTAGCGATTCGAGAAAATATTACAAAATCACAAATTCATATTACTCAAACTTTTTTCAAAATTCTAAAAATATTCCAAAAATTATTACAAAATCAAAAATTTAAACTTTTTTATAAATTCCAAAAATTATAATAAAATCAAAACTTTAAAATTCAAAATTCCAAAAATATTCCAAAAATTCTTACAAAGTCAAAAACTAAAACTTTTTCCAAAATTCTAAAAATATTGCAAAAATTATTACAAAATCAAATATACAAACTTTTTTCAAAATTAAAAAAATATTTCAGAAATTATAACAAATTAAAAAATTTCCATGTCCAATTTCATTTTCAATTACATTTACGTCATAAAAACAGCTACATTTTTTTCCCAAAAAATTAGCTAAAAAATCAATGAAATCATTTTTTGACACGCTTGACATTATTTTTTTGACAAACTTATAATAATAATATATTTTCTCTATAATTTTAATATATTTTCATGCATACATATTATTAATTTTATTTTTTTCCAAAATTCTAAAAATATTGCAAAAATTATAACGAAATCAAAACTTGAAACTTTTTTCAAAATTCTAAAGTATTATATATTCAAAAATTCTATTTTTTCAACATTCTAAAAATATTGCAAAAATTATAACAAAATCAAAAATTGAAAAATACCAAAAACATTCCAAAAATTAGAATAAAATCAAATATTTAAACTTTTTCTAAATTCTAATAAAATTCCAAAAATTCTTAAGAGTTCAAAGTTTTTCCAAAATTCTAAAAATATAGCAAAAATTATTACAAAATCAAAAATACAAACTTTTATCAAAATTCCAAAACTATTTCAAAAACTATAACCAATTCAATAAAACCAATTCATAAAAACAGATAAATTTTTTTTTCCAAAAAATTGGCTAAAAAAATCAATGAAATCATTTTTGACACGCTTGACATTATTTTTTTGACAATCTAATAATGCCATAATTCTCTATAATAATAATATATTTTCATGCATACATATTATTAATTTTATTTTTTTCCAAAAAATTGAGTAAAAAAATAAATAAAAATCTTTCTTTTGACACACTTGACAACATTTTTTTCACAAACTTATAATGAAAAAATCTAGATTTTGGTCTCCCATACCAATCCCGACCATCATGATTTCTCCAAATTCAATGTTCCTACTCGTAATCACTTAAAATGAACGTTTTTTAAGCAAAAAATATGCAAATTTCCTTGTTTTGACACACTTGACGATTTTTTTGACACGCTTCCGGTACAGCTATCGAACACATAATCCTTTCGGCATATAGTAAATAATTCGGCAATAATTTTTAGAAAAAAAAAATTTCAAATCCGTTCAGCGGTTTTCTAGATTTCGTAGGTTGTGACGGACGGACGGCGGACGGCCGGCCGACAGACAGACATACATTTTTGTTTGTTGCTTTTTTAGAATCAGTAGGTCCTAAAACGTCGAGAAATGCCAAAAAAGCATGGGTAAGAATTTCACTTTGAGCTCATGAATGTAATCTCAGGTCTTTCAGACCGAAGTAATTATATCAAACACGACCAACTGAATCAATTTAAATCAAACTCTGACCAAACTAAATTGATATATTCTAAAATCTAAAGTCACCGACCTAGGACAATAAAAACTTAATATAGTTCAAATCCATTTAAAAAAAGATGAAAAAATAAATAAAAAATCTTGACAACAAAACAAACAATTCGTAACCCAAATAACAAATTCAATCATTTGCTTCTTCAATATACAAAAACAAAAAATTATCATCACAACACAATCCTTAAATTATATATTTAAACACTCATACATACGAGCACTTTTTCTATTTTATAATTATCGTATTTTTTCGTATTTAAGTAAAAGTAAAATAGAAAATATACAAAAACAAAAAATTATCAATGAATGAAATTATATTTGTTAAATATAAAAAATTATCATACCAATACGATCCTTAAATACATACGAGTACTTTGTTTTTATTTTCTATTTTATAATTATCGTATTTTTTCGTATTTAAGTAAAAGTAAAATAGAAAATAAAGCAAAAGAAATATTTCTCTTTCAAATATAAATTCTCATTTTTTTATTTTGATTTGCTTTGTTTATTGTTTCATATAAGACAGAAAGAATGCAATGTATAATTTGTAAAATTTGTATATTGCTTAACCTTTCATCTCTGGTTGTACTTTTATTTGTATTATCAGTATTCTATATACAATTTGTGTGAATAGAGGTTACGTCTCTCTATATATGTTTCTCTATGGTTTTACTTAAAGAAATCAAATCAAATTTCACCAATTGCATGAAACACGACCAATAGCATGACATGACCAACGCGTGGATGTTGATTCAACATCTGTAAACTACTGAATGGTACTCTATGGTACTCTATGGTACTTTATGGTACTCTAGTACCGATTTCAGAGAAAGTTTGTTCTTGAGACCGTGAGAATTTGAACAGTTTTTTGCATTAATTTCGCAGCAAAAACATTAAGATTTTGTACATTACTCTATATAGAGCGATTTTTCTGTTCCGGTGTTTACCGCAATGGCGCTGCAAAAGGGGGATAAGAGAAAAAATCACAAAAATTTTATATGGGATTCCCATACAAAAGACAATTCTTGAATAATTTTAAAAGTTATCTAAGAAATTTCTCATTTTACCACAATTGAACAATTTTAATTTGATTATAAAGTATTATTGACTATATATTAATATGTAATATATAAAATATTATTTTTAAGTCTCTCAAAAAAGAAACATAAAAATTGCCAAAATTTCCCATACAAATTGAAAAATTTAACCCAATTTCGTATTTGTTTTACGGACAGAAAAAATGAAATATTTAATTTATTATGCTTAATATATAGTTAATAATAATTCATAAACAAATTTAAATTAATTTATTGTAGTAAAATGAGAAATATCATAGATAATTTTTAAAATTATTCAAGTTGTGTTTTGTATGAAATCCCATATAAAATTTTTTGAATTTATTCTCTTATCCCCTTTTTGCAGCGCCATTGCGGTAAACACCGGAAATGTTCCGGCGTTTGCCGCAATGGCGCTGCAAATGGGGGAAGAGAAAAAATCACAAAAATTTTATATGGAAATGGAATTCCATACAAAACACAACTAGAATAATTTTAAAAGTTATCAGTTGTAATTTCCCAAGGGCGGTGATAATTCGAACTAATTTTTTGCCAAAAATTTCGAAAGCAAGTATATTGATAAAAGCACGAGGCAGTAGGCTGAGGGCTTGCTTGACCACTTGCTTGAGGAATTTTCCAAAAAATTATAAGAATTTATCAACGAACGATGGGAATTCGTTTAGAAATTTTTATGCCATTTTTCACATCTTTATATATTTTTTATGAATTATACGTTGGCCTACTTTGATATCAGTTAATTATTTCAAAATTAGACTGATAATTTATAATATCCCAGTAGGCTAGACATATAAATATTTGTTATTAGTACAATTCAAATGTTATTGGTGAAATTGAATGATGTCATTACATTTTAGAGATATTTTGTGGCTAGAGATGGCTCATTGGTTTAAATTAAAATAAAACTAAGGCAAAAAATTTTCAGTTGTAATTTCTCCAAGGGCGGTGATAATTCGAAATAATTTTAGGCCAAAAATTTCGAAAGTAAGTATATTGATAAAAGCACGAGGCCGTAGGCCGAGGGCTTTTATCAATACCACTTGCTTGAGGAATTTTCCAAAAAATTATGAGAATTTATCAACGAACGAGGGGAATTAGTTTAGAAAATTTTTTGCCATTTTTCATTTCTTTATATATTTTTTATGAATTATACGTTGGCCTACTGTGATATCAGTTAATTATTTCAAAATTAGACTGATAATTTTTAATATCCCAGTAGGCCAGACGTATATAACTATTTGTTATTAGTACATTTCAAATGTTATTGGTGAAATTGAACGATGCCATTACATTTTAGAGAATTTCATTGGGTTAAATTAAAATAAAACTAAGGCAAAAAATTTTCAATCTAATTTTGAAATAATTAACTGATATAACAGTAGGCCAACGTATAATTCATAAAAAATATATAAATAAATGAAAAATGGCAAAAAAATTTCTAGACGAATTCCCCTCGTTCGTTGATAAATTCTCATAATTTTTTGAAAAAATTTCTCAAGCAAGTGGTAAAAGCGTACTTGCTTTCGAAATTTTTGGCAAAAAATTATTTCGAATTATCACCGCCCTTGGGAAATTACAACTGAAAATTTTTGCCTTAGTTTTATTTTAATTTAAACATATGAGATTCTCTAAAATGTAATGACATCATTCAATTTCACCAATGAATTATACTAATAACAAATATTTATACGTCTGGCCTACTGGGATATTAAAAATTATCAGTTGTAATTTCCCAAGGGCGGTGATAATTCGAAATAATTTTTTGCCAAAAATTTCAAAAGCAAGTATATTGATAAAAGCACGAGACCGTCCGTAGTGCATTAAATATTTAACTATAGCAAAGTGTTAAGTATTGATATTGTATTTAAGTATTGTAAACGCAGGTTTAACGTAAACATGTTTTCTCTGTTATACCAATTGTATATATATATAAATGATATTTATAATAAATGTCCAGTCTTGTATAAACTACGATACGCTTTATTTCTTTATCCATTGTGTCATACCATCGTAATACTAGAACATATTAATGGCGAAAAAGATGGGATAAAAAATATAAAATATTAAAATTGTTTGTTATACAAAGAAAGTTAAATTTTTTTTTTTGTTTTGAAAATATAAATATATGGTAAATAAATGCAAGTTAATGGTAAAACATTAAAACAGTTTTTGTGTTCTAGAAAGTTTACAGATCAATACGAGTAAATAAATACAGGTTGTGTTACAGTTGTGTTTTGAGTTTTGTGTTGATAAAAATGTGCGAGTTTTCGTTATATTTAATGATTATAATTGATGGTTATATTTAATGAAAATTAATAAAATGGAAAAATATGTTCCATTGGTGCACTGTTTTGCAGACTGGGTCGATCAGTTGGAAATGTTGTTTGTAGTCAATGCAGTCACTGACGACAAGATAAAAGCAGCAACACTAATCACATCATTATCCATAGATGTTTTTTGTGTATTAAAATCGCTTACACATCCAGCGGTACCTTCAACAAAAAGTTTTAAAGAGTTAAAGGGTTTATTGCAGGATCATTTTGCTCCGAAAATAAACACAATTTCGGAAAGGTTTAAATTTAATACACGTAACCAGCAACCAAGTGAAAGTGTGGCAGATTATGTCATCGAGTTGAAAAAATTAGCGGCTACATGCAGTTTTGGAAATTTTTATGATGAAGCGTTACGTGACCGTTTGGTGAGCGGTATTACAAACGTAGTGGTGCAAACGGCATTATTACAAAAAACTAGTTTATCTTTTGATAATGCGGTGGATATGGCAAAAACGGTGGAACTAGCGGAAAATCAAATTAAAATTTTTCATCCGGGAAATCAATCTATTAATAAATTTCAAAATTTGTCCACAGATAAATATGGTGCAAGGGCAAGATCAAGGTCGAAAAGTCCAAGGCGTGTATCATTTAAGCATAGAAGCCGTTCAAGGTCGACATCTAGAAATCGTTGTAGAAGGTGTGGCCGTAATCATAGTCATAAAAATTACAGTTGCCCAGCCAAAAATTGGAAATGTTTTGTTTGTGGTATTCAAGGTCATACATCACAAGTATGTCATGCCAGAAAATCTTTTAGAAATTCGTCACCAAAACCTTATTCAAAAATGAATAGTATTAACCAACTTAATGAAGAAACAGAAGTTGACAATGTTTTTCAACACATGGCGTTGAAACATCTGAAAAATATTGGAGCTGTGTACGCAAGCAATCCTATGTACGTGGAAGTCATCATTGAAGATAGTCAATTAAAAATGGAAGTAGACACTGGTGCGGCTTTATCAGTTTTTCCCTTTGATACTTATAAATCTTTATTTTTAGGTCGGAGTCTTGTTCCTGGTGGAGTTCATCTACAAATGGTTTCGGGAGAAGAGGTTGACGTGGTTGGAAAGTTTAGAGTACGTGTCAGATGTGGTATCAATGATGTTTTTCTGGATTTACTAGTAATTAAATCAAGTAAACCATTTATTCCTTTAATGGGTCGAAATTGGCTAGATGTTTTATCACCAAATTGGCGTAAGTTTTTTTTTAATTTTTCTAATGTAGCAGTCGGCTCGCGATCGGGTGACACAAATCCAGTTTTAGTTAACTCAAATGAAAATAATTTTGAAAATCTTCAAAAATTGTCTGACAATAGTCAAAATTGTGGTGTAAGCAAGGTTGTTGTTAACTCGTCTTTAAAAAATAATATATGTCAGTCTTTAAGTCTAGGAGAAAGAAATTGTAATCAGTCTTCAAATCATTTATTGTATAATGAGTTGTCTTATGGTAAAGAAATTCAGTGTAGCTCATTGTCTAGTAGTCAGTCAAGACTATGTGTCTGTCAGTCAAGTCTATCTTTTGGCAGTATGACGCCAAATGCTAATTTCCAAAAAGGAAATAAGTCTGAGTCGTGTTCTGAGAGTATGGAAAGTAATGCAGGTAGTGCGAATGTAATTTGTTCATTAGGTGATAATTTTGTGTGTGTTTTAAAATCCAAATATGAGAATGTTTTTGATCAAAATAGTTCAGCCCATATTAAGGATTTTGTAGCAGAGGTTAGAGTTAAATAAAATTGTACCCCAATTTTCTGTAAATATTACGAAGTGCCATTCGCAATCAAGAATAAAGTGAAAAAGGAACTGGATCGTTTAGCGCAAACAAATATAATTACACCTATTATGTTTAGTCGGTGGGCAAGTCCTATTGTTTGTGTTCCTAAAAAGAATGGTGAAATCCGTATTTGTTGCGATTATAAAGTTTCGGTTAACAAAGTTATCGAAATAAGTCAATATCCGTTGCCAAGAATGGAGAATATTTTTGCAAAAATGGCTGGCTCAAAAGTCTTTTGTGTTTTGGATCTTAGTGGAGCATATCAACAGATGAGAGTGTCTGAGAACTCAAAACAAATTTTAACGATTAATACCGAATGGGGATTATTTCAAATTAATAGGTTACCTTTCGGTCTATCGTCGTCACCAGCCATATTTCAAGGTATGATGGATGAAGTCTTGAAAGACATAGTCGGAGTGACGTGTTATTTGGACGATGTCCTTATAGGAGCATCTGATTATGATAGTTGTGCAAAAAGATTAGAAAACGTTATTTCACACCTTTCAAAGTTCAATATTAAGGTCAATCTTGATAAATGTCTTTTTTTTACGCGTTCGGTTTCGTATTTGGGACATATTCTATCAGAAAATGGAGTAAGTCCAAACCCTGAAAAGATTAAAGCAATTAATGAGGCTCCAGAACCCAAAGACGTTCCACAATTGCAATCATATCTTGGACTTTTGAGTTTTTACTCACGTTTTATTCCAAACATGTCTTCGGAATTAAAGCAGTTATATGACTTATTGAAAAAAAACAGTAATTTTATTTGGACAGAAGAATGTGCCAAAGCTTTTAGAAAGAGTAAACAGTTAGTTACGTCACACAAAGTGTTGACATACTATGATCCGTCTAAACCTATTATTGTCACATGTGATGCAAGTCCATATGGAATAGGGGCCGTACTTTCCCATAGGATAGGAAATGTGGAGTTCCCTGTATTTTTTGTATCATCTACTTTGAGTCCCGCTGAACAACAATATGCTCAAATTCAACGGGAAGCTTTAGCAATTGTTTTTGCTGTCAAACGCTTTCATAAATACATATACGGCCAAAGATTTACATTGGTTACGGACCATCAACCACTTAAAGAAATTTTCAGTCCTTCTAAAGGGTTACCAGTTCTTGCCTTACATCGATTGCAAAGGTGGTCAATAATTTTAGCTGCTTATCAGTATGATATAGTTTATCGAAAAGGTATTCATAACGGAAATGCGGATGCGTTATCACGTTTACCGTTGAATGAAAACTCCAAAATTGATGATAATTTAGTTAATATGTTGAACGTAGTAAGTTTAGTTTCAAGACCTCTAGATTTTCGTGAAATAGCCGTAGGGACGGAGAAGGATCCAATTTTGTCTAAAGTGTTAAAGTGTTGTCGGTCTGGTTGGTCAAATCATTGTAAGGAAATTGACATTAAGCCGTATTTTCTTATTAGATCAGAGTTGGTGATTGAAGAAAATTGTTTAATGAGAGGTGATAGGATTGTAATTCCAATGTCATTACAAAAACAGGTTTTGAATCTGATACATGAAAACCACACAGGTATTGTGAGAATGAAATTGCTTGCTAGAAGCTATTGTTGGTGGCCTCGGATTGATTCCGATATTGAAAGAGTGGCCAGTTCTTGTGAAGCTTGTGTCATAACATCAAATTTTTCTCAACAACATATAGTCCCGTGGCCAAAAACAAATTACCCGTTTGAACGAGTTCATATTGATTTTTTTTATTTCAACAGTGAAAATTTTTTGTTATTAGTAGATAGTTTTTCTAAATATATTGAGGTTTGGTATATGCGTGATACAACAGCGAGAAGTGTTATTAAATGTCTTCGTTCATTTTTTGTAATTTATGGTTTGCCAAAAGAGTTGGTCTCCGATAATGGTCCTCCTTTTGATTCAAAAGAGTTTGTTAGTTTTTTGACGAATAATGGCGTTGAAATTACAAAAAGTCCTCCGTATCACCCAAATTCCAATGGTATTGCTGAACGTGGAGTGCAGACAATTAAACAATATTTGAAAAAATTATTTTTAGTTAAAACTTCATTATCAATTGAAGAAAAATTGGATAGTTTTCTTTTCACATATAGAAATACTCCTTTAACCACCACTGGGGTACCGCCAAACGAAATTATTTTTAAATACAAAACTAAAACGAAACTGGATTTGTTGAAACCGAGAGCTGTGCTGACTGTTGGAGAAGAAAAAATAAGGAAAGAAATGGAATCTAAATTTTCTGTTGGGGATAAAGTTATGTTCAGAAATTTTGAGTCGAAAGCTTCTGTTAAATGGATACCAAGCCGAGTATTGAAAATTGTAAGTCCAGTAACTTATTTGGTAAATGTTGGTAACCAAGTTCGATTCACACATGAGGATCATCTCAAACCTAGTCATTTAGATAGTACCGCTCATCCTGGAACATCCTTGATCCCAACATATGTAACATTAAATTCGGGCCAAGAACGTGCTGATGTTGTGTGTCAGCCAGAACCATTAAGACGCTCCACCAGGGAAAGATGCCCTCCTGATCGCTTAATGTACAAGTAAACAAATTATATAGATAGTTCATTAAATTATTGTTGCTAACGATTGTTATAATTGTTAAATGTAATGTGTAATAATTAAGTCAATTTTATTTTGTTGGGAGAACTGTTAAGTATTGATATT
The DNA here is from genome assembly GCA_963693315.1 of Diogma glabrata. NCBI lineage: Eukaryota > Metazoa > Arthropoda > Insecta > Diptera > Cylindrotomidae > Diogma > Diogma glabrata. Next base: position 18,041,036 of record OY856187.1, on the reverse strand, counting down.
GTATTTAAGTATTGTAAACGCAGGTTTAACGTAAACATGTTTTCTCTGTTATACCAATTGTATATATATATAAATGATATTTATAATAAATGTCCAGTCTTGTATAAACTACGATACGCTTTATTTCTTTATCCATTGTGTCATACCATCGTAATACTAGAACATATTACAAAGTTTCTGAACGTACTCCAGGCTTATCGGAGAATTAACCAATCAAAATGCGTTAAAATTTTATAGTAGGCACACACAATCTTCTTTGGATAACTATGCCCCACCTTCACAATGGTTTTTCATAGATACTAATGAACATAATTGGTTCACTTCCTACTTGAATCGAGATAGAATCGTTGTGTAGTTTTCCTATGGAAAAGGTAGAAACTGTAGAAATTAAATTCGTTGGGATACTCACAACTTGAAAACTGTGTTACCGACTAAATCGATAATGTCATTTTAAGCCGCATTTGCGCACTGCCGTGCTAAGCACATAAGTGGTAACTTGCATTTTTGTCAAAAATAAGTTATGCATAAGATGATATATTAACAGTCGATGGACATTTTTATCATATAATTAAACCAATTAATTAATTTTTTCATTCAAAAATTGCTCTTTTAAATATACCGTATCTTCTTTAAAAGTATCAAATTTACTATTTAATTATCCAATAGTTAATATTTTACGCACAAACGAATCGTAATAATATATTACATATCTAGAGTTGTAAATAGCATTTTACATGCAAGGGAAAATTTTGCGCACGAGACGCGTAGCGTCGAGTGCAGTATCTTCACGAGCATGGAAAATGCTTTACAACTCGAGATTTGTTATATACTTTTTCTACGACTTTGTTTTAATGCCCAAACGCATATAATTACTTGAAAAAATGAACTACTAATTATAAATTAAATGCAAATAGTTTACAAATTGTGGTAGGCTTTGCATTATTCTGTGTCAAAATGAATTGAAATATTTAATTTTTAAAAATCAAATTTTGCTTTAAATAAAAATTTTTCTTTTTATTAAAAGCGTGCGGTAATATATATATGAAAATCCATTACCGCACGCTTTTTTTTTACTTACCGCACGCTATTTGAAAAAATCAATTTACATGTCATGGATAGTGTGATGTAATTTATAATTTATAATAGGAGTAGAAAAATAACTATTACAACATTAACAAATAATATAACCTTCTATTTTTCTGATTCAAACCAAAATTTGAAATTTTTTTGACTATAAATATAGTTTTGATTAGTTTGACTGTGAAAATTTGAAAATTGTTAATATCTCAAAATGTCAAAAATACAAGTTACTAATGACCATAATTAGTGCGTTTGGCCTCGTTTTTTTTTTAATTTTTAAATTGATTATAAAGAAATAATAGTTAAAGTTTCAAATAAAAACTCTCATAAGCAGTGACTGATGATAACGACACCAATCAATCGATCCCCACAATGGTACGTACTCTACTGGATTAGGTAAGAACATTCTTGGTTGGCTGTGAACAAATGCTTAAGACGACTAATCAAATGCTTCTGGCCTAATACAATCAGTAACGAAGAATTTCTACGACCCTATGTTTCTAAAATGGGAATAAAGTAGAGAAAAAAATTGTTTGTGGGTGAGGACTTCGGGTATCCGCAGAGAGCCAAAGGAAGTACATCTCGCCTGCCTTCGCATATGTTGCTCCGAGAATCACTGTGTCCTTTGATCTTCCTCTCCCCTCGAGGAGATGTTCATAATAGATTTCATTGAATTTTGGACATCAGACATATAACCATGATGTTTAGGGCTATTGAGTATAAGCAGTTTATCTTCTGCCTCCTCTCCACTACAGTCACTAATTCAAAAGTATTAGATGGTGTCGTGGAGAATTTTGCCATCGCAGCATTTACATAACCATGATCTCGTATTTATCCTTTTGTCTTACACGTTTACCTTTAATTCTTGGCATCAAATTAATATTAATTAACAAGAATATTACTGTTAAACTGATTTATTTTCCTCACTTTTTGCTTTGTAAATTAAGTAAAATAAAGTATTCATCAATTTTTAATATTTAACAAAATTTCCTTAAAACTATTATTAAATCAGTACACAGCAAAAATTTATTAAAAGTACATATTTGTGGGTTCTGTAAATAATATCACGGGCAATAAAAATATTACAATGTTTTCGAGTTCGATTTTTCTAAGTTTTTAATTAAAGAACATGTGACAATTTACGGACCCACTAAATAAAAAGAAAAATTAAATAATCACAGACACAATATTAAATAAATATTTGGCAATTTCGGTTTTTAAAAATTTGATTTACATCACTCCACATAGGAACGAATTATTGGCCATAAATTACGGCCTAGTTACTTTTTTGTACATAAACTGTTTAGAGATTACTACAGCTTTTATAATTATAATTAATTAAAATCTGTGCTGATTATACTATCAGCAGTAATTTCGCAAGGGCTAATTCGAAATAATTTTTTGGGAACATTTCGAAACCAAGTAAATTGCTTGAAAGATTTTCCAAATAATTATAAGAATTTATCACCGATCGAAGAAAATTCGTTGTGAAATTTTGTTGCCAACTTAACTAACTAAGTAAATAATTACCTTTAAACTAAAAAGTTTAAGACATTTATTAATTTATTATTGTAATAATTCAAATTTCTGTAAAAAAATAAAATATTCGTGATAATTGCCCTAGGGGAATGATCAATGTCATTACATTTTAGAGCTAAAAAAAGCGAACGGATTTCAATTAAATTATGAAAATTAAACAAATATTGTTATTTTTAAAATCAAATAAAAAGATATTATTAATTGCCACTGTTCAAGTTTAAATATCTAAATGACTAAACGTTGAATCAAGATTCTCCATTTAAAATCAAGTTTTTAATGGTTCGAGATCATCGAATTTTTTATTAAACTACATATTTAGTTATTTTTTTATATTTTACCATATTGTTACGTTCTTAAAAATAAACGAAAACATGACAAGATTTACAAGATTTTTCAGCAAAATGCTAAAATTTTCAATTTCTTGTCACGTACGGTGAGAAAAATTATTTCAAAAAAATATTATAAATTGATGTGTATGTGCAACATCTGAAATACTTAATTACTACATGCATTTAAATGTTTTTTTTTTGTTTGTATTATGCATATCAAATACCACCCGATTGGGATTTTCTTCGTATGTATTATATAAATGATCATAAAATGTTAAATATATAAAATTACATTAATTATTGGACACATCACATTTAAAGTCATTCAAAATAAATTATAAATTTTCAGAATCTTATCATTTATCAAATTTGTTGATATTAAGCGAAAAATAAATAATATTTTAATATAAATAAATGCACTTTTGTTTTTCATATTCTTTTAAAAATTTATTTTATTTCATACTGATATCTAAAACGACATTTTTTGGATTATTTATGGTACAAAAAATTGAACTTTAACGTCCTAGGACTTTATAAAAATTTTATAAAGTCCTAGGACGTTAAAGTTCAACTTTTTGAGCAAAATTTAAAACTCATTTCTTTTTATTTTAATAAATTTCCAGTATGAAATAAAATTTTGTATTTACCTCAAACGAAAAGTGTTTTTAAAGGTACTCACTAGTAATTTCGGTCTCGGCTAGACGCCTCGGCCGTAAACAACTGGCTCGTACTTTAAAGTTTTACTTTTCGTTCTAGATAAATAAATAACTATTAATTGAAAACAAATTGTCCCTACCCATTTCGGCAGATACGCCAATTTCAAAAGCTTTTAAATTTATAAATTGCAAAAATATTTTAACAAAACATTGAAGATGATGTAACTGCCGAAATCAGTCGAGTCAATTAATTTACGAATTGAAGTAAAATAATAATAATTTTATAGTTAGCTTGCTTTTCAATCCAATCGAATTCATTTTTTCATTTCTTTTTCTTTGTTGTTTTCAGTTTTGTTATAAAATTAAGTTATTATTATTTTATAAGCAATAAAACAAACAAATTTTTGTAAACTAAAAATGCTATGCTTTCTGTTGAGTATTACTTCGTTTTTTAACTGTTCTTTATTCTATCTTATTTTTAATAAATTAATTTTTTTCAAGACATTTCAACAGACATATAACAACAACAGCAAGCGTTCTAAAGTGCTGATGGACTTTGACTTATATCCTTTTGACTTATATCCTTGACTTATATCCTATGATGGACCCGACTTATATTCTTTTTTAAAGAATAGCTTAACTATAAACCCTATTAACTATGAAATAAAATATGACATAACACAATATTTCTTGATAGGATGGAGGAAATAAAATTAAAATAAGGAGTACTAAGACGAAAGGTATAAGTAAGATGAAAATTTTGCAGAAGCAAAACTGAAGTTGAGTTCATCCGCCAGTTCCCAAAAAATATTCCTTCGCCTAGTAACATCTCAGTAGAATGTTATATCCCACGTAAACTCATATTAGATTAATTTAGAAATACAAATATTTGGAATACAAAACGGTAACGTTATTGAATGATAAACATTAAATTTACAAAGTTAAACTATTTATATATTATTATGATGTTTAATAATATGTTGATCGAGATGTGTGATTGTCAGGAATTTAGCGCCACATCTTGCACAAAGAATATCTTTAAAAGTATGACTATTACAATTAGTCGTTGGGATATCATTTTTATTCATTTTCTGACTATTATTTAAATTTATTGTTTCAGTCTTATTAATTTTAACTTTAAAATAATTCCCTGAGAATGTATGTGAAACATCAATTAAACCATCTTGTTTTTCAAATAATTCAATTAACTTTGAATTTGATATAATACTTTTTGTATTATCTGTATCATTATGAAACTTAAAATTATGAATCTCTAAGCATGATAGAGAATCGAACGATATATCACAGTTAGTACATCGTATTTTTTGTACTGGTGATATTGGCATTGGTATTAAAGGAGTGGAAGAATTCGAAGATTCTGATAATTTTCGACTATCATATAAAATTTTATCATAATTTATCTTTTCAATAACATTTAAGTCGTAATCTTTCGTAAAAAAATCTAACTTTTCGTTTTTATTACAGTTATTTATTTTATTTAAAATATTATCTAATTTCTTACGTACTTCTTGATTTGTTATATTTTCATCAACTTTGACTGGAATTACATCAGGGAAATTAAAATCATTACAATATTTAATTAAAATTATTAAGTTTTCCTTTAAAATATTTATAACTTTTTGAATAAATTGTGTTGATGTGATTTGTTTATTTTCTTTTGTTGAATGTATGTAATTCAATTCCCAAATAAAAATAGTAAGTTTTCTTTCAATACATTCACTTAAATGTTCATTAAAACTTTCTTCAAACATATATTTACGTTTGCAATACTTACATTTTCGTTCCTTTACGAAACTAAATGAATCTTGCATTTCTGGTTCCGTTATTCTACAATTATTACTACTACTGCTACAAATCACTGTTTGAGTTGTATTATTATCTAAACTATTACTATTTGTAATTAAATATTCATTGAAATTCGTTTTCACATTTAATACTTGTTTTAAATTATTATTTAAATTATTTACATTATTGTTATTATTATTAAAATTATAATTATTTTTAAAAAATTTTTCCTTGGACGAACTGTTGTTGTCGTTTTCATACGATTCAGTTTTATTTAAAAAACAATCTGTTTGTTGTTCGTTAGTCACTGACAAATTTAATGCTTTTACTAAACTTAATGTGTTATTTAATGCTTGTTCTCGAAATGCAGATGCATGTTTTAAATATGAAATACAAATTTCACAAATTTTTTGTGGAAGTCCATCTTCTTTGTCAATCTAAAAAATAGGAAATATTGATGGTTTAAGAAAAATCTTTACAGCATTGATGATACAAAGTTTGATAACGTAATATATAACTATGTTAGAAATGTGATCTATTAATGTGGAGAGTTTTGCTCCGTCAAAGAGCATTGCCATCTTTCTTATTGGACCCATGATGTAGCTTTGAACCGAAAGTCTATGTTCTGACAACCACAAACTGTTAATTCATAACAATAACCAAGGGTAAACTATTCGAACAATCATTCAATCAACTGAGGAGATTCATGCTCATTACCCTAATTAGCATTGCAGTATTCTTAAAACGGAATATACATATAAGTCCGAATAAACCCCCAAGATACACAATATAGTATAATTTCAGTACAATACACAACGTAATACAGAAATTCCACAATCGAACCATCAATAACTTAATCCCATAAAAACGCTTTTTCAACGTCATTTTTTTTTTTTTTTTAATAAAATGTGTTGTGTAATAGGGTTTAGAATATGTGTCACAACAACACATAAATACCTTTTAAGACCTAGGTCTAGACCTGGGTCCTAGGGATGGAAAAGTCGATTCCGATTCTACTCGAGAATCGACTTTTCTGCTAAAATAATCGATTATAAAGAATCGATTTTTCACTTTCAAAGTCGATCAAGAATCGATTCTTAGTATTCGATTTTTTTGACATTAGAAAACATTAGAAAAACATTTCTTTGTCATGGTTTTTCAATTAATTTGTTCAAACTTTATCCACAAATGTGATTGCTTAAAAAAAAAATTCAACTAACAAAAAGTGTTGCGTTTGATCATGAAAGTGAATACACTGCATATCATCAACGCTCTTCACATGGTAATGGTATTTGGGATTTTTTAGACGACTCTTTGATACAAAACCATCAAAATAGTGACAGTGATGAAGTAGGCGGGTTGCCGATTGAATTAAAACAATTCATTAATCGGCCAACAGTTGACAGCAAAAGTAATCCGGATCCAATTATCACATGGAAAACACTCAAAAATGAAAACCCAAATTTATCAGAAATATGCCACGTCAACCATCAACCATGTGAGCGTTTATTTTCATACTGTGGTCTGATTGCAAATCAGATTTGAAGTCGTTTAACGCCTAATCATTTAAATATACTACTTTTCTTAAGATCATGTTACAGAAAATAAGTGGTTTTCATAAGTTGATTGTCTAAAATTTATTTTGAATAAATGTATATCAATGAAATATAAATTTAAATTTTTTTCAGTTAAAGCTAGTTTTCTTAACATAGGAATCGATTAAAATCGAAAGAATCGACTTTTGCAGCCGGAGAATCGATTCTGAGAATCGAAATGTATAAAATCGAAGTAGGAATCGAGAATCGACTTTTCTATAAATCTTTCCATCCCTACTGGGTCCCACAACAACTGGCGTTCTGAGGTGTAGATTAACGCTTTTTTTAAACATCTGTGGGTTGAAGCCACCTGAGACTAAGTGTTCCGGCAAACTATTCCATTTGTACGCAGTTCGGACAAAGAAGTCTCTCTGCGATCTGCCAGTATGACAGCGCGGGATCTTTACCGTTTCACTGGTTGCGGCAGCCGATTGCCGAGTGGAACGGGGGTAAGAATAAGTTTGAGGCATGATGCCGCTGATTTCATCTGAGCACTGCTGATGACGATATTTGTAAAAAACAACGAGGTCAGCAACAGTGCGACGATGTTGTAGGGAATCAAGTTTTGATGTCAAAGTTCGATCACCTACAATTCGTATAGCTCGCTTTTGAACAGAGTCCAAGAGGGCCAAGATGGAAACAGAGGCAGCACCCCAAACTTGACAGCAGTACTCCATACAGGGCCGAATATAGGACTTATAAACATGGAGCAATTGGTATGGAGTGAAAAATTTTTTGCATCTATTTAGGAGGCCGAGTTTTTTAGACGCGCTTTTTGCCATCGCCATTACATGATCGTTCCAGAGTAGGTCATTTGAAACTGTGACACCCAATAAACGAATGTTTTTACATTCACCTATTGGTTCATCACACATACTAAATAAAATATCTTTGGGGAACTCGGTCTTTAATCTGGAAACAATCAACAGCTGTGTTTTGGTGGAGTTGAAATTGACAAGGTTTTGGTCACCCCAGTCGGCGACTTTATTCAGGTCTTTGTTCACGTTTATGGCAGCTTTTTTCCGGGCAGGATTAATTCGTTCGTGCATTTTACCTTTTGAAGGAAGGGGCTCGAACGACTTGTGCAGAGTACTATCATCTGCAAAACTATTTATTGGGTTGCTGGTGATTTTCAACAGTTCGTTGATATAAATCAAAAATAGGGTTGGGGACAATACTGAGCCTTGGGGTACACCAGCGTTAATTAGTTTAGACTCAGAAGAATATCCGTCTAAGGTTACCGAAATGTATCGGTCGGATAGAAAATTTTGAATCAGCTTCACAATATTGGGATGAAAACCGTACGCAACGAGCTTGTTGATTAAGTTGGCATGCCAGACTCGATCGAATGCCTTGGAGATGTCTAAGGCGATAACGTATGTTTCACCACCTTTATCAAGTATGCTGTTCCAACAATGCGCTACATAGTTTAATAGATCGGTAGTTGATCTTTTGTTTCGAAAACCGTATTGGCTGTCGGATATTAAATGATTTTCTTCCAGAAATTTTGAAATATGTGTATTAATATAATGCTCATAGACTTTGGATAGGACCGATAGTAAAGCTATTGGCCTATAATTTGAGATATCGGATTTTGGTCCCTTTTTGGGGACGGGCTGGACATTTGCCAACTTCCAGCACGAGGGAAATATACCAGATTTGTAGGATTGGTAGAATATTTTAGTTAAAGTTGGTGCAAGTTCTTTGGAAAAGGTTTTTAAAATAATGGGTGGAATATTGTCCATTCCTGATGCTTTGTTGATGTTTAACCCCTTTAAAAGTTTAGCGACTATTTTGGGTTTGAAGTGAAGTTCATTCATATTAACTCCTGAAGACTGGATTTGGGGTATTTCTTTAGGAGTTTCCAAAACAGTGGAGTTCAGAGCAAAGCGTTCAGCGAACAAGTTAGCTTTTCTTGCGGGATCATTGACGATTAAATCACCATCAATAATAGGGGGAATAGAAAATTTTGTACCAGAATTTAAAGAATTTATGGCACTGTAGAAAATCTTGTCAGAAACAGACATAGACGTAAGTTTTGAGGCTTTCGCTCTGTCAATTTCGGACTTTTCGTTTGAGATAATCTGATTAGATATTTTGTTGGCCTTTAGATATTGGGATCGATTAGTGGGAGTTTTGTTATGAATCCAAATATTAAATGATCTACGTTTGTTTCTAAGTGCCGTTTTGGCAGCTTTCGAATACAAGTATTTTTGTTTGGGTTTTACTATGGAGAAAGGGACAAATTTATTGATAGAAAATTGGATGGTTTCTGTAAAGTTTTGAGCAGAAACATTTACATTGTCAGTGTAAAAACAATGACGGTCGAAAGGGAAACCATGGAAAAAATTTTGAAGACCACTCTTATCCATTTTTGAGTAGTGAAATATTTTACGGGGTTTGGGAGCTGTAGTTTTAAGTAAATCAGTTTTGATAACTGATGAGATTAAATAATGATCAGAATTTCCAATACTACCTTTCGCGACATCGACACTCGTAATATCTGGCATTGTGGTAAGATAGAGATCTAAAAGAAAACTATTATCACCGCCATTACGGGGAGTGAAAGTCGGGCTTTTAACAATTTGGAATAGACCCTGAGACGCGGCAAAAATTTCTGCCAGTTTGCCACTATTGTCAACATCGTCGGTCGATTTGGAGAATTCCAACCATGATTTGTTGTGGACGTTGAAGTCACCGGTAACGATAACTTCACAATTAGGGGACTTTGCTCTAATCTCGTCCATAATTTTTGTCAGTATATTAAAGTTTGGGTTACGTTTGTTGGGGGACCGGTATAAAGCTATTGTAAAAAAAGTCATTTCTGGAAGACAAATCTTTAAAACCATTGTATTGAAGCCGTCACCGTGTAGTTCAAAATTTGGAAAGCGCGTGTACGCAACACTCTCATGAATGAATGCGCATACGCCCTGATGGAGTTTGAAAGCTGATTCGAGCCTATATTTGGAATTAAGCGATTCTATAAAGAGAAAATTTTCAGAAAATTGTGTTTCTGTAAGGAATAGAATGTTCGGTTTGTCGTGCTCAAGATGATGTTCGACGTGGTCATGGTTAGCGTTCAATCCGCAGATGTTTTGAACATGTATTTTAAAATTTTTTATTGATTCATATATGTTTTGTCCCTGCAAATTCCGTGGACATGCCGCTTTATGGGCGGGTGGATTGCGCAAATTTGCTTTACCACTTGCAGACTGTAGATTTTTCCGTCTTATAAGAAAACCGATTGTCAGGTTATATGAAATCGTGTTATAAAAGTACTATAGGAGGATCGTATTATAGAGGAGATAACAGTATTTGTTTTTAATTCTTTATGCAAATAATTTTTATTAATTATTTGGCAACTCAAATACTATCGTCTAGTAAACACACAACTCTCAAACCAACTGTACTGTACCTTTACAAAACTTTTGCAAGGCAAATCGTTAGCACAGTTGTGCTCGTTTGTATTCTGAAGGAAGATATAGCTTAATTGAAAATTTCATTGTTTCGAATGAGTAGAGTAGACTGCACACTTTGCACTGAAAACAAAGTATTTCGATCGAAAGCAAATATATGGGCATGCTACCAAAATCTTCAAGACATTACAGTTGCACACACATATTGGTAACTGAACACAAACATATAATAAAATGCAGTATTAGACTCTTTAGCAAAATAGATTTAAAAAGAGATCCATTGGACCACAACCGTGTTTTGGATTGTGCAATAGTAACACTTCGGTCTACCACAAAACATAACAGTACCTGAAAGTCTCAACATAAATTACATATCCCAAGATATCACAATCATCGATGCAGGCTGTATATAGAAAAATACTAAGACTAAGTCCAAAACAGTTCAAGCTACTTTCGACGAGGTAAGCCTTTACTGTACCACCTCAGTTATCTTCTTGATTATTTATTCTTGATTATTCTTCGGAAGTTATCTTCTTGATTATTTTACGGAAGCAGATTCAACCTGAAAGATAGTCCCTTGCCGTTAATTTTCAAATCATCCATATCTTAACAACAATCTGAACTTAACAAAAATTGTACTAGCGGCTATATATTTGTATAAAGTGTTGGTAGGACTTAGATGAAACAGAATTTCTAGAACTGCAGTATATGTACTTCTTAGAACCGCAATAGTATACAAAAATGCGAATATCTTCAAGGATGTCTGATTAACCATTATAATTAGAACCAGCCACCAAATCTTGACCTCATAAATCAATGTTAGTCTGACTATCGTATTATAACGTCTGGTTATCTACAAATTAAATAATAAAACACATTTCAAACATCTCGAAAATTTGTTCAGAGATTCAGACATTTTCAATAATGTAAATTTTCTTCTCAATAAAAAATTCAAATTCGAAATTAACTATCTACTCTTTAAAACATTTAAAATAGAAATAAAATTATTAAACGCATCCACAATAGTATCAAAAAAAAACTGAACGAAGAATACGAAAGGTTAAAGTTGGTAAGCTTTGTGTTTTGTACACAAAAAAGTAACATAAATGTCACAATGACGACATAAAATTGGTCAATCGAGTTTTAATTGTAAAACGATTCATTTCGAAGTTAAATGGTAGAATCAAAAACATCTTTTTTAGAATGTTTAAATTTTAAAATAAAAAACCATAAGAGTTGTATTCGATGTAATCAGTAATTCGATGTTTAATTCTAAATAAAAATCATACATCCAAATTAGTTGTGTTACTGTGTATTTAATAAAAATAAAAAATGGATATGTAAAAACTAACAAAGAAGGAAGGAACATAAACATTTGTTGGTTTTTTTTCTGGTTTACTATAAAAGTCACTCACGCAAGAGAAATACATAGAAAAACCGATGAAAATTAATTTAATGGAAACCAGATTATTATTTTTGCCAAATTTCTAATCATTGGAAAGCCCAGAACATACCTCAAGGTTATTAATAGAATTAAATGTGCCGATTCGTTGGATACAATAATTGTAGATTGATAAAGTTGATTTGTAGAGTTGATCCGGCACAATTTGATATTAGCATCAAAGGAAGATTAGTGGAAGTATAGGTGAAATATTATATTTAAAACAAAAGGAGAAAAAACGGTGATTGAGTTGCTGTAATAGATAAGGAAATTGTTTCACAAATAACATTTACTGACGTAAATCAATAATTTAACGTAAATCATAATAACATTTACTAACGTAAATCATCAATTCACAATTATTTGAGGCAACAGATTCAAGTAGATTAATGTTGAAGTCGCCCATGATTACCACATTTTGATATCGTGCCAATATCTCAGTAAGATCTTCTTCAATAGACATTAACTCACCGTGTGGGCGATAGACCACCCCGACAAGCACCTTAGAACTGGCCACAATAACTTCAAAGAATAGATATTCTACACTTGATTCTATAAACCTAACAATGACTTTAGTTTTAAGTTTATCCGAGACATAAACAGCAACTCCACCTCCTCTAATAGAAGGCCGATCATTTCTGTAAATTTTGTAGCCCGATATAGCGACAGCATTATTGGAAACGTAGCTTTTTAGCCATGTTTCCGAAACCCCAACTACATCAAGCAAATTACCATGTACTATAGTTTTTATTTCATCAAATTTTGATGAGTTTCCCAATAATGATATTTCCCAATAAAACAAATTCCAAACGTATTTCTCAAAATTGTTTAAACGATATTTAAATCCAAATTACAACAAATACAAAACCCCGTGTAACTTTGTATTAAAAACTAATGTTAATCAAAAATATCCAGAAAAAAAAACAAATCCAATTTCAATTAATTTTCAATGTAAAACGGAAATTACGAAATCCGATAGTCGAAAAAATTTAATAATTAACAAAATTTAAAAAAATAACTATTTTAAATAATTTGTCCACCACACAGACACATGTGGTAAGTGTGGACAATATTAAAGCTCTTCCAGGTCACAACAACAAAACATACTGCATAGATACATCAAGTCATACATCAAGTCGATAGTCAACGAGTTCGCAACAGAACACAATGCGAATGAACACACACCCGGCAACCCCAAGTGATGTGAAAATAATGCAACTAAACTGTAACGGTCTCATAAACAAAATCGATGATTTCAACGATATGTACAAAAACAATATTCTAGTCGCGATTTTTAAAGAAATCAAATTAAATGTTAGATCTAAGATTAGTGATAGTATCTGTGATTATAGAATAATAAGACTGAAGAGAGGAAAGGACAAAGGTGGTGGCCTTGCCTTCATCATTCACAAAACCGTTATCTACCGTACAACCACATTACCAGCAGTACCGGGAACTATTAAACACCTACACCAACCGGATATTATAAAAAAATCTGGAAAACGGAGGTAAATCTAGTCAATATTTATATCCCACCAGTAAACAGTTGTGACACTGATTATGAACCGTCCATAGGACATTTATTTTATACCAAAGACTGTCTAATTCTCGGCGATATGAATACACACCACGATCAATGGCACTCACACTTGAACACTGATTCAAGAGGCGAAAACATTGCTGATGAAATTAACGGTTCCAACTATGGATTCCACAATCAATGAATCACAACCAACAAGAGTGACAAATAACTCATACTCTTCTCCAGATGTCTCACTTACCAGCATGGCACTAATGCCAATTGCTGAATGGAGAACTGAAGTTGCATTGGGATCAGACCATGTGCCGATCATAATCACCTTAAGCCGTTCCTTAAACGAGATAAAATCCGAGAAGACATATATTAATTTTAACAAAGCTGATTGGGATAATTTTACCATTTGTACTGAAATGGAATTCAGTAAGCAATTTTTACCAATTTACGCCCTCTCTGGGGAAAGAAAATTTAGAGAAATTTTTAACAAAGCTAGATCTCGCTTCATTCCAGCCGGCACAATACAAAAGATGAAACCAAACTTCCCACAGGAAGCTTGTGTGCTTTCCTCCCAAAGAGATGACATCCGTAAGGTAGATCCAACCGACTCTAGAATTCCGGGCCTGAACAAGCAGATAAATAAGTTAGTAATGGAACACAAACGTAACAAATGGAAAGATTTTGTGAGTAAGTCAAACTTTGGCACAAATAAAAGTCTGTGGAAGGTGATTAAGGGCTTAACACATCCGCGTCAAACGGGTAACAACTGCATGATCTTCTTCGATGATATCCTAACCGTAAGCCATAGGAAATGCACAACAAAATTCAATACTCAGTTTACAGAAGTAAACATGAAAAAGAAACTAGGTTAGCATTAAGACATCTGCGCAAACTTAACACTGGAAATATCGAGGATAACATATTTGCCGAAGAAGAGGTTGAGAACGCAATAAAGAAAACCAAACGATCTAAAGCTATTGTACCAGACGACATTTCAGCCATCATGCTCAAACACATTGGACCCAAAGGCTTGAACTTTCTCACTACCATAATCAAAACATCAAAACATCGGTTAGGCTTCCTAAAGCCATGTTGATGTGACGCCAATTTGCAAGATCCAGCTGACCGAGGTAGCAGAAGTGCTTCTATCAACTTTACAACCGATGAGAGGATAGAGATCGGTCTATATGATTTTTCCTTTTCTTCAGGCCTGCCAGGTTTCAAGATGGGATTATTCTGGTCGTTTTCCAGATATTTGGTATCTGGAGCGTATTTAGAGATGTTTTGATCATGGTAGTGAGAAAGTTCAAGCCTTTGGGTCCAATGGCTTTAGACTTCATTCATTAATCAATTTTAATAAGACTTTGAAAATAGATGGAGACTTAAATAACAAAGAACTGATTAGTTTTTGGACAATATTGGGATAAGTGGTGGGGGGCCTCCCGAACACCTGTTTATTGTGTCACCATTTTTTCAATGTTTGTTGGGAGCATACAACATGCGTTCGTAAATGAATTTTGATGACACTTTGCAAAAAGATGAAAATATGTATGGCAAGGAACTGATTAGTTTTTGAGCGATAGTGAACAAAGTGGTAGGGGTCCTCCGAGCACCTGTTTTTTTAAGCTCAATAACATCTGTACCTGATAATCGAATTGGATGAAACTTGGTACATAAACATTTAGTACGGCTCACAACAGTTCTGCATCCCAACTTTCAGCTTGTCACATCCGGTTAAATTTTTTTTAACTTTTTCGCGTACAACAGAATTTATGTTTGTTTGGATTCTACTGCGCTCTTTAATATTTTTATAATTAGAACTCCGCGAAATCTATAACATTGGTTAGCTTTTAATTGAAGTATTTGATGGACATTAGCTCATTATATATTCAGAACACTATGTTTCCAGAGCTGTGGTGAAATCAGCCTATGCATCGGAGTCGCAATATTTTTTTTATAAAAAGAAAAGATTATTCAAATCAAATTGCTTATAAAGAAATAATTGTTAAAGTTTCAAATAAAAATTCTCATAAGCACTGATGATAACGACACGACACCACACGACAATCAATCGATCCCACAATGGTACTTACTCTACTGGATTAGGTAAGAACATTCTTGGTTGGCTGTGAACAAATGCTTAAGACGACTAATCAAATACTTCTGGTGTAACACAATCAGTAACGAAGAACTTCTACGACAAACAGCAGATAGACATTGAATCCGATATAAGGAGGAAGTAGAGATGGATAGGACACACACTGAGAAAATCTGTGTAAAAACTTTAGAAGGATGTCCCTAGAGTGGAATACACAAGGCAAAAGAAGTGTGGGAAGCCAAACAATGAGTTAGAAGAAAACAGTGCTAGTAAAAGTGAAACTAAAAAGTTCTATTTGCCATTACAATACTAAACGCATGCATCTCACAAAACGCATGCATCAACTTAAGAGTATTGCAAAGAATTGATAAAATGTATTTTAAAAAATTACAATTTGGCCGTATTTGAAAACAGCATATAATCTGGATTGATAAATGCAATTAGTTAACATAACAGGACGCTAAACCGTTTTGTATTGCGATTATGAGGTTCCAGAGTAAGGCATTTGCAATTGTGACTCCCAATAAACGCATGTTTTTACGTTATTGTGTTAACTTTTTGTGTGTTCTAATGTGTTTTAATTTTAACATAAATTTCAGATGTAAATTTATTTAACTTTACAGACCTTTACCTAATTGCTCTTGCTGATTGCCAAATGATACCAATATTACAATTTCTTTCAACATTTTTAAAACTAATAAAATAAATTAAATTGAATGACAATAAAAAAAATTATAAGAGTAGTTACTTCAACAAGAAACAGTTTCCAACCACTTATTTGGAAAGCACGGGCATCGCCGTGCGGGCACCTTCTAGTTTTAAATATGTCAGAATCTAAGTCAACATTTTTTTTCTCGACATTGCTGAACCAGGTTACCTCGATTATACAAAAATGACTTGATACCATCAATCAGTGTTCCAACGAACTTCAGGTAAAATAAGTTTCTTTAAGAATGTAAATGTTTATTTCGAAAATTTGTTGCTGACTTGTTCAGGGATCACTAGCAGTAATAGTTTCATTTGCCGACTCTTTGACTTCATGTCCAACTGGTGTTATTTAATTTTTTGCTGAATCATTAAACCGTATGCCTTGTATTTCTTTTTTATATTTTTTACAGTTCGCCCATGTTTCCAAATGTCAACTTACGTTTTGGCATTTTAATTTTATTATAATAATAATCAACATACTAACGATATATGTACTATTAACAACTCAACACAATACACATTCAAATTTTAAATCGACAAACTCGCAAACTCTGAAGAAATAGTGAAAAAAACATTCATTTGATTTTGTTTGTAAAATACCCCAAACAAAGTCGGGGAATCCTGTGAACATAAACGATGTTCCATGATAGGCATGCCTTTTGTGGGCAATGTTGCCACTGTTAACAGTTTTTCCAACTTAAAGGTGGGAATAATTACGCATTATTTTTTTTTATAAATATCTTGCACAAACCATTAACATTGACGAGACAAAGGCTGCATTTTCAGTACTTCTGATATTTGTTTTGCAATGACATAAACCTCTGACGGTATTGATGTTGCTTGTTGGATTGACCAAGGACACAGAATTAACTTATTCAAGGAACGTCCACAAAAGAAAACGTTTCAGACCTAACAGACCTATCTGCCGTGTTATAACGATTTTGAGATTAGCGATTTCTGTAAATGCAAGAAAACCCAGTTGGTTATAATATTACTTCCTGACTGGTTGTTTTTTTTGTATCAACGGGTAAAGTACTACTCGTCTGACTCCATACCTAGAGTACGAAACTCTGTTGCTGCCTTAGAGTGGTACCAACGATCTCAGTATGTCATATTTTTTGAACATGTTTACATCATGCGGTGTGCCCTCAGATGTAGGTAGTTTATTTTTTCGGCAACGGTGTGATGACCAGTCGGATTTTGGGACTCGATTTGGGCAAATCCCTTATTATTTCTCAAACAGTTTTAGTGTAAACCTTTTTTTGATCAATTTTTTATGTATGTGATATTGCCATTGGCTTGCTCATCTCTGGCATAAATAAAAGGGGTTTTAACAGTTTTCCTTAAGTCCTTGAGTCGTCAATCATCGATAGGATATCATTACATAGATATTGCTCTTTGTGGCAAGTGTACTATTTTCACTGATAGATAACATGCTACATTCATCGTGCGGTTTGCTAAACTGCGTTTTGTATGTTTTTTTTTATATTATTCCAATAAGTGTAAGACACTTCAGGAGTTCATATAGGTGAAGCATAGTTTAAATGGATTTTCAAATGAGTATGTTCCAATAATATTTTTATCTTGCCCAATGACCATTGACCACACAACCTTCCGGTTAGTGCTTTCAGTGCATTATTCCTGTTCAGTTTAGTTTCTATTGACCTTTTTCGTCATTGCTGTTTAAAGTATTGAGTTGAACTAGTAGAAAATTCAGCTTTCTGATTCTAAGCCATTCATTCAAAGTGTTTAAATAGTTGTGCGGTTTATTTGTGGTTTGTTCCAACTCGTCCTTTGTTCCAACCTAGAAATTGTAGTAAAATCCCTTCACCTTGTGGAACCTCTTTTTCTTAGTACTCTCACTTTTAATTTATAATTATAAAACTCAACTAATTTTGACGTTGCAAATTTGCTTTAAAGACGTCATTTAGAAGTGCAACATGCAACACAATGCCAAATACTTTTGATAAGTGCGAGTAAAAATGTTCCGGCACAATGGTATTTTTGATTCAAATCACCACAGATTTAATTTTCGATGCTGAGAAAGACGGTGACGGTGTTAGCGAAGTGAGCAGAAATGCTTGTATTAATTTTACGATTGATAGAAGAATGCAGATCGACCTGTGACGTTTGCCTCATGTCTTACGTGTTGTAAAATAGGGTTGATTTTAGCCGTTTTTAAACCCCTCGATATTCAAAACCTTGATTTATTGACGCCATATGCAAAAAATAATAAACCTAGCCATATGTAAAAAAATGGATTAGAGTTTTGATTAAATTTTTTTATATTAAGTTCTATATTTCAAAATCGCGCTATAGGTTCACGATTTGTCTGTGCTATAAAACAATAAAGCTTGAAATATGGAGGGTTTTGCCATGATATATGAGCATAAATGATGACTGAGATTCCGATTGATGCTTTGATTTTCCTGATTGCACTCTGAACTTATGTAGTTTACGAATATGCGCTAATACTGATCAAGTTATTTGCTCACTATTTCGTAAGCTTTGTATTATATTTTATAGTTGACTTTCAAAAATTTTTTGTTACTTCTTGTTTTCTTACTGATATACCAGTATGATGTACTGTAGTAGAGAGGAATAAATCTTTTATGTATAAAAGAAATAAGGTTGATGAACGAGCAGAAGAAAAAAATCTCTATAACCCACTTTATCAAATGGTTTAGAAAAACTAAGTGAAGGAACAAACAGATCTGTTACGTAGACTTACAGGTCACTTGTTGCCTGACTTTTACGAAAACTATACTAATTATCGGTCATTCGTGACACCACAAAGTCTTCAATTTTGCAAATGATTTAGCTAAACCCGAGACTTGCAATTGGTCTATAATTATTCTTGTCAATGTTGCTGCCCTTTTTATATGGGTTTAAAAATAGTCAGCTTCCAAAATTTGAGGCATATGTAGCCGGTTTTGGAGGATAAATATTAATTTTTCGTTAAAATAGCAAAGTATTTAAGAATAGGGTGAAATATATTTGGGGCCAGCGACTTTATTGATATTTATAGAGGGAAACATTTTTCGATTATTACTCGAAAAATAAACGGCTTATTTTTGGTTTCAACTGAGGGAGCGAGAGTAGAAGAATGGTACATGTTCAACTACATTTGAGTTTTCTGTGAAAATACGACCCAAACGAACAACCTTCTCTTTTAAGTCGTTCACGAGAATGATATTTAGAACTATTGTTGGTATAGAAGATCGAGAAAAATTGCGCTGAGTTGATTTAACTGTGTGAAAGAAATTACGAGAGCCAAATGGGTATTCGAAATTTGTTTTTTCTTTCTTTTCGATAAGCACGCTTTTGTCCAAATTTACTTTGTATTTAAAGAAATTTCATGCTTTCTCTTATAGTCACAAAGGGTATTGGGTTATATGACTTAAATGCTTTTCGTTTGTTTCGTACCATCTCATTAAATAACGTCCCGCACTGGAAGAGTTTGAAGCCATCAGATCAGTGGTAGTTTTATTCTTATCCAACAAACGCAGTAACACTTTTCATTAAAACTGTTGTATTGGTTCTTGATCGGGTTTCGAGTACTTCTGTGTAGAGGCGACCATCACGAAAAATGTATGACACGTATGTGTTGTCCCACAAATATAGTTTACAAGCAATTTTTTCATAAGTATTGTTTACCTTGTGTGTCACCCTCAGCATTAAAAATTGTCAATTTACAGAAACAAAACTTGAGAATTGCCTCATAGATGATACCCTTCCTATACTACTTTTCTGTATTTCACAACATTATGCAAGACAAAATAGTAAAATCAATCTTTACTAATCAAATTTATAGTAGTTTTTTAAAAGTTTCATAAAAAATATTTGCTGTAAATTGTCGTACGGTTATTTGATTTTCTGAAATGCTACAGGGACATTTTATTCAGAATCAGCAAAGAAAATTTAGTTAAAACAGCAGGTAAAAATATGTGTTTTCTTTTAATATTAAATGTTTTCTTTTAATATTAAATAATACGAATAAAAACTTACAGATAATCCAGTTATATCTTTTATTAATTCTGATATGTTTTTCTTCCATTTACTATGCTCATTTATATGTGCATGCAAAAATATTGGAATTGGTAAGAATAAGTCGAACTCCCCACGTCCTGAACAGACACGACATAATTGATTTAAACATTCCATCTTTGTTGATCAAATAATTCTTCTTTTATAATCAAGGAAAAGATTATTATTATTATTGCACACTAACAAAACAATTTTTATTAAATTCTGAATTAAGTTTTATGATAATTTTTTGTATAGTTATATTTATCACAATTTTGATTGAATGAAAATATGGATAACGTTTGCAATGAATTAAAATATGGATAAAAATATGTCAATATTTTGGATACAAACAGTCGCAAACATATAATGTCGCTTTATGCAGTAAGAAGAAATTTGTTCATATCCACAATCATTTTAAGTTCGGTTCTTATAACCTTTCAAATTTATTTCACTTGTCAAAAACTTCAAATATAGCGTATTCAAAAGTTGTTATGTGTGTATGAAAATGTCATGTAATAAACTAAAAGATTTAGAAACAGTTATATTTAAAAATAATGGACCACTTGAAAAAGAAATATTAGAAATTAAAGGCAGACGAAGGCGTGGGAAATCTAATTTATTATTGTACATTTTAGCAAAAGCGTTAGTTCCAGTTGACTATGGTGGTAAAAACTGTGAAGTATTATTCATTAACGCAGATAATAACATCAACATTTTAAGAATTTCAAACGCAATAACTAGTGTAATTCAAAATTTCAAACCCAACACAACGAACAACGTAGAAAATGTTTTAAAACTTGCATTAAAAAATTTATTTTTTATGAATATTTTTAAATATTCGAATTTAAATGAAGTTATGTCTCTGATTCAAAATACGTTGTCAACATACAAAATTTCTGTTTTTGTAATTGATTCAATAAATCATTTTTATTGCCACTTTTGTAATGATCCAAATATTTTCTATAAATCTCATTATTTTTTACAAAATCAAATGAAAAATTTAAAGCGATTATGTGAAAAGTATAATTTAGTATTGTTTTATACGAAAGTAACGGATTTTGAGCCATACATGTATTTGAATTTTGATAATAATATTGATTATAGATACGAATTGGTAAAATATAATGATCAAATTTATGCCAGAGTGAATTATTTGTCTCAGCCAAAGTGCACAGAATATCTAAAAATTCATATAACCGAATCAGAAAATATAGATCCAAGTAAATTTATTATTAACGATAATTCTTTGATTGTTCAGCTAAATATTTTTTTCATGCAGTTATCAGAGTATTTACATGAACAAATTAATAGGAAGAAAATTAATTAATATTTATTTGAATTATTCGCATATGGAGATTGTATATTATGTTAATTGTTAAATAAATGTCATTTTCACGTTCGATATTTAATTGAATTCCATTTATTCATATCAAATCATGAAATAGTAATCGAAGGATTAGTTCCTGTTCCTATTGGGATGGGATAACAGCTGATCCTCAACTTCCTGCGGAACTCACATTCCATTACGCCGTGCGAAGTAAAAAATGTTTCCAAACTATTCGAATTTGAAAATGATCGAATATAACTGTTATTTAAATTAACACCTTATATATTTCATACCTTGACCTATTTATAATGTCCATTTTGAAACTGTATACCTTGATTTGGTGTTACAAATTACGATCTTCTATTATTTTACACAAAAGAATATGAGATATTTCAACAAAATTTAGTCATTTAGTACAAGAAACCCAGTTTTATGCATAAATATTCCAAATTTATTTAGAATTTCCAATGTTATCACGTTAATTGTAGACAACTTCACAAATGAAAAAAAAAGATAAATTTTTCTATGTTTATCTCGTTCTATCAAATGATACAGCGATAGCACACTCAGTCGCCATGTTAGTTCTCCTCTCAAAAAGAAATTCCGATCGCAAATTTTTATCCCCGTGAAAATTGGCCGTCAACCTGTGTCTAAAAATTTAATTTATCTATTTTAATTAATTATTTAGTTTATTTATCGGTAATACTTAGTTTATATGATAAGTGTATTATTATTTTAAATATAAAAGTGCTTAGAAAAATTATTTATATAGAGTTATAAATATATATCTTTATTTTTTTTTTTTAAATAAATGTGTACAAAAGGATAAAAAACATAAATGATTTGACGTTTGTGATAGTGTTTGTGAAATATAAAAAAATCTTCAATTTGGATATAAACTTCTACTAGGATACTATTTATTTAGTTTTATATATTTAAAGGGTATGAAAAACTTTGATTGTTTATAAATGTGATTGTTTAATTTATTGCTCAGTTTTTCTATAATTCCATCTACAAAAAAAAAGTTTCGCCTTCATATTTTTACACACACATATTATTTGTATATAAGACTTTGCTAATACACCTATTTAATATATAGATATATTTATTTATACTTTTTTTCTTCTTTACAATGATTAAAAATATTAAAAATAGTTCTTCTCTATGTCAAATTTATATATATCTACTTAAACATATATTTAAAAATTACGATAAAATAATTTTTTGTAAAATAAATCGCTTTCTGACGATTAAAATTGTGTACAAATATTTAGGAAATAATTTCAATTGCTATGGATGCTAGACTTTTTTTCGGATCTGTTTCTGTAATCAAGTGAAAAATGGATAAAGAAATTGTCTCAGATTATTACATTTTATTTTATTTTAATCATTATGTAAACTACAATTTTTTATATCAATTTACATAATAAAAAAAATATTTCAGTGGAAAAATTAAATTTTGGATAACCACTTTGAAAATATTTTGACATATGGAATTTCTAATTATGGTTCAATGGACATGGCAAAAATTATATATCTATATATTTTTTGTAAATTATTATATCTTGTTTATTTTTCAACTATTAATGTAATACAAAACAATAACAAACCATTAATGTTTACATTATAGTTTTCGGTTAAGCAAATTTAAAATTAATATAGTTTTGAATCATTAAAAAATCAAAATAGAATAATTTTTTTCTTATCAGAATCTAGCTAGAATATTTGCCATAAATTCAAAATAGTTTTCAATATATGTACATATATCTTAATTGTTATTGTAAACAAACCTCAAATTAATAATCGAATATAAATAAATGATTGGGATGCATATGTATAAACTTTCAGCTGTAGGTATATAAGAAAAGTAGGGATATTTGTAAACATGTAATATAGGGTGAATTGTAAACAGCCAGGAATAAATTGTAAACAGCCTAATATTAGACATATGATAATAATACTTCTTAAATTAATTATTGTTCTCCTTGGTTTCCTTGTTTACCAAATTTCAGCAAACATGAGATTGTTTACTGACATTTCTTCGGTGCTCAGAGTACTCACGCTGATTAGTTAGTTCGACATTTTAAACCAACCGTATTGCTTTTCTCTGCAAACAGTCTAAGAAATTAATGGTTTATTGATAAACGCCTTCCCATATATTACAACAGTTTTCTAATGGAATAAATGACTTATAGATCAGCAAAATTTTTTTCGGACTTAAAAGCATTTAAATTTTTGTATTAATGAACTAGAGAGATTCAGCAGAAGTTGGTTTTTTTCATGTAATTGTCAATATCCACTCCAACAAGTCTAACTGAAACAGGGTTGAATAAAAATCCAAAATCGGATTTATTTGATGTTTTTTATGTAGTTTTTAACTAAACCTTCAGTTTCAATAAACAAACCAGGTGTATGAACGTCTTTAGATGTCTTTTGTAATTTTATTGGCTTTGTATAGTCTATTAGTTGGCAAGCTGAAAGTTTGTTGGTCTTCTCTAACAGTGCCTATAAGATTATATTTTCCTAGCTGGATGGCCAGTTGCAGTCAGGATGGTCTGACTTCTGAGGGCCTCTGTGCTAGTTGGTGTAAAGTTTTGTAAGGTGCTCCCCAGGATCGTGCTTCTTATTGTGTTATCAAACCTATCGGGTCATCATTTAACTTCAGTCAGTGTCCTACCTGTTGAAGTTTTTTCCGTTGACTGGTCTTTCCCAAAATTGTGTCATGCTCCTGAAAAAGCTCATTTTGCGTTCGTGTTACCAGGCTATATAATAATTCTCAAAAGATTTAATATTCTGTGTTTTTTAAAGCTACCATAATCACCTTGCTTGTAGCGTAGTGTGGTGGTATCTGTTGGCATTGGTGTAACTAGGTAGGAACCCCGAGGGCCCGGCCTGAATCTGGACATGGAGCCGGAGGGGTAGCACCGCACCGTCGCTACAACAACAACAGGGCCCGGCCCCCTAGACGAATTTGGCCCCTCCCTAGAAAATTAAGTTCCTGCAGAATTAATTTGCCAGCTAGAGAAAACAGAATTGTTTTTTTTACTATAAGTAAATCACTTTTTACAATTATTTCAAAAGAGAATTAGTGGTTGTGATATATGATCACTACGCTAGAAAAAACCATCTACCAAAACCATCATTAAAAATATGGAGGGGCTGAAATCTCACAGCTCTGAGATATCAAGACTTCGGTCTGGGTTAAGGGTTTTGATATAGTTTTCGGCAAAAAACTTATATCAGGACATGGTTTTTAGTTTTGGGCAGCGATGTATATCAAACATAACTCTTTGTTAAAGTAAAAGTATTTTTTTATCTCTGTTTAGAAAGTTATTACAAAACTAACACGAAACATCAATACGTTGCCGGAAAATTATAACAGATCATAAATTAACATAATTTAGTGAAGAGATGATACACTCAGCAAACTACTCAAAAACTTATCCATTTTGCGTTTCGAGGAAATATTACAAAATCATATTTCTTTCAAAATTCCAAAAATATTGTAAAAATTAAATAAAATCAAACTTTTTTCAAAATTCTAAAAATATTCCAAAAATTATTACAAATTCAAACATTAAAATTTTTTTCAAAAATTCTAAAAATATTGCAAAAATTATAACAAAATCAAAAATTGAAACTTTTTTCAAAATTCCAAAAATATTCCAAAAATTAGAATAAAATCAAATATTTAAACTTTTTCTAAATTCCAATGATACTCCAAAAATTCAAACTTTTTCCAAAATTCTAAAAATATTGCAAAAATTATTACAAAATCAAAAATTGAAATTTTTTTCAAAATTCCAAAAATTATAATAAAATCAAAAATTTAAAATTTTTCAAAATTCCAAAAATATTCCAGAAATTCTTACAAAATCAAAAATTGAAACGGTTTTTCAAAATTCTAAAAATA
Organism: Diogma glabrata; assembly: GCA_963693315.1. NCBI lineage: Eukaryota > Metazoa > Arthropoda > Insecta > Diptera > Cylindrotomidae > Diogma > Diogma glabrata. Next base: position 18,015,565 of record OY856187.1, on the reverse strand, counting down.
TATATAAAACTCAAAAATTCTATTTTTTATTTTCAAAATTCCAAAAATATTGCAAAAGTTGTAACAAAATCAACAATTAAAACTTTTTCCAAATTTCTAAAAATATTGCAAAAATTATTACAAAATCAAAAATACATTTTTTTTTTAAAATTCCAAAAATATTTCAAAAACTATACAAATTCAAAAATTTCCATGTCCAATTTCATTTTCAATTACATTTACGTCATAAAAACAGCTACATTTTTTCCAAAAAATTGGATAAAATAATAAATGAGATCATTTTTTGACATACTTGACATTATTTTTTTGACAAACTTATAATGCCATAATTCTCAATAATGATAATAAAATTTCATTTCAAACAAATGATTAATTTTATTTTTTTCCAAAAACTTGGGTAAAAAAATAAATAAAAATCTTTCTTTTGACACACTTGACAACATTTTTTTGACAAACTTATAATGCAATAATCTAGTTTTTGATCTCACCTACCAATCCTGACCATCCAGATTTCTCCACATTCTTTGTTCCTACTTATTATCACTTAACATGAACGTTTTTTAAGCAAAAGATATGCATATTTCCTTGTTTTGACACACTTGACGATTTTTTTAACACACTTCCGGTTCAGTTATCGAACACATCGTCCTCTCGACTCTTACCATTCAGTGTACCTATTTTTAAAATTCAAAATTTTTCAAATCCCTTCAGCCGTTTTCTAGATTTCGTCGATTGTGACGGACGGCCGATAGACAGACATACATTTTTTTTTTGCTTTTTTAGAATCAGTAGGTCCTAAAACGCCGAGAAATGCCAAAAAAAGTGGTGGTAAGAATTTCAATTTTAGCTCATGAATGTAATACTTAGGTCTTTCAGACAGATTCAGACCGAAGTAAAACATCTACCCGTGTAGATATTGTTTTCTTACGTAAAAAAATACATAAAAATCAAAAAAAAGGGTTAAAAGAAAGTCCAAAATATTTTTTTTCCCGATTTTGTGAAATCAATTTAAAAATTAGTCACATAGCTGAACAGGCATGATGATTGGTTAAAAACTCATAAAGTTATTGAATCACAAAAGCCGTGATATCTTCCCGGTAGATACTGTTCACGCAGGTTAAATTCATTTAAATTCATACAGGTTAAATTCATTTGTCAGCCACCCAAATAATGGTAAATAAATTAAAAGGTAAATTTATTTAGCAATATTTGGGTGGCTGACAAATAAACATGGGATCTTGATGAAACTTTGACTTATGATCCGGGTTCACTTGAAAATAGAAGATCTGGATTAATTTCAATATTGGACAAAATAGCATGAGGTCTCCCGAGCACCTTTAATTTTGAATATTCAATAACTTGTAATTTTAGATTTCGTATCGTAATGAATGAAAGTTGGTATATAAGATTTAAGTTCTGCTTCCAATACTTCTGCATACCAACTTCCGGTTTGTCACTTCCGGTTTTTTCGATAAAAAACTTTTATGACTACATTGTTTTTAGTTTTGGGCAGCGATGTATATTACACATAAAACTCTATGTTAAAGTACTAGTATTTTTTATCTCTTTTCTGAAATTTATTACATAACTAACACGAAACATTAATACGAACTGCCGGAAAATTATAACAGATCAGAAATTAATATACTGTATTGAAAATATGATACAATTAGCAAAGTACTGAAAAAACTCACCATATAGCGTTGCAAGAAAATATTACAAAATCAAAAATTCATACTTCTTTCAAAATTCTAAAAATTATAATAAAATCAAAAATTGAAACTTTTTTCAAAATTCTAAAAATATTCCAAAAATTATTACAAAATCAAAGATAAATCTTTTTTCAAAAATTCTGAAAGTATTGCAAAACTTATAACAAAATGAAAAATTGAAACTTTTTCAAAATTCCAAAAATATTCCAAAATTAGAATAAAATTAGATATTTAAATTTTTTCTAAATCCTAATAATATTCTATAATATTTATTATAATATTAATATTAATATCAAAAAAGCCTTTTACTTTTTCCCAAAAAATTGGGTAAAAAAAATAAATAAAAAATATCTTTCTTTTGACACACTTAACAACATTTTTTTGACAAACTTATAATGCCGTAATTCTCAATAATAATAAAATAAAATTTCATGTCAAACAAATAATAGTTTTATTTTTTTCCAAGAAATTGGGTAAAAAAATAAATAAAAATCTGTTTTTTTGACACACTTGACAACATTTTTTTGACAAACTTATAATGCCATAATTCTCAATAATAATAATAAAATTTCATATCAAACAGAAAATTAATTTTATTTTTACAAAAAATTGGGTAAAAAAATAAATAAAAATCTTTCTTTTGAGTTTTGACACACTTGACAACATTTTTTTGACAAACTTATAATGCCATAATTCTCAATAATAATAAAATTAAATTTCATGTCATCAAATAAATAATTTTATTTTTTTCCAAAAATTGGGCTAAAAATAAATAAAAATCTTTTTTTTGACACACTTGCCAACAATTTTTTGGCAAACTTATAATGCCATAATACTCAATAATGATAATAAAAAAATTTCATTTCAAACAAATAATTAATTTTATTTTTTTCCGAAAAATTTGGTAAAAAAATAAATAATCTTTCTTTTGACACACTTGACAACATTTTTTTGACAAACTTATAATGTCATAATTCTCAAAAATAATAAAATAAAATTTCATGTCAACAAATAAATAATTTTATTTTTTTCCAAAAATTGGGTTAAAAAATAAATAAAAATCTTTTTTTTTGACACACTTGACAACATTTTTTTGGCAAGCTTATAATGCCATAATTCTCAATAATAATAATAAAAAAATTTCATTTCAAACAAATAATTAATTTTATTTTTTACAAAAAATTGGGTAAAAAAATAAATAAAAATCTCTCTTTTGACACACTTGACAACATTTTTTTGACAAACTTATAATGCAATAATCTAGATTTGGGTGTCACATACCAATTTCGACCATCAAGATTTCTCTAAATTCAATTCTAATTCTAAATTCAAAAATTTTTGATTTCCGTCCAGCGGTTTTCTAGATTTCGTCGGTTGTGACGGCCGGCAGACAGACATACATTTTTGCTTTTTTAGAATCAGTAGGTCCTAAAACGTCGAGAAATGGCAAAAAAGGTGGGGGTAAGAATTTCAGTTTTAGCTCATGAATGTAATACTTAGGTCTTTCACACCGAAGTAATATTAGAATTTAGAATTAATAAAATCGAACAAGATTTTGACAATTTTAAACAAACTTCATACCACTGATCTTCGTTTCAAATTACTAAGAAAATTTCAACTTTAAAAAGCTTGTCATTTCTCGTAAGGGTTAGTAGTCGAGGAAAATTAGGTTTTAACTTCTAAGTCCTCAGGGACAGCTCCGATTTTGATGATTTTTTTTTTTAAAATGTGTGTTTTTATATATTATTTGAAATCAGAAACATTACAATGTGCACAATTAAATATTTATATTGTTTAAATAATAAAAACATAATTTAAGGAGAGAAAAAATTTTGTCATGGTATTTTTTAACTTTTAAATAGTATAATTTAAAAAATTTGTTTTGTTTTCTTTTTTAATTTTTAAAAGCTTTAAATTATACGAATATTGTAAGAAAAAAATTGTAAACAATTATAAATGATTTTGTATTTATTTTACATTTAAATATGAAAATATATAATTGAAATTCAGAAAGTGTAAACTATAAATTCAGAAAATTCGATAATTTTAATTCGATTATTAAAGGGCAGAGTAGTCCCCATATAATGAATAAGCATTTCCATAATCCCACAAAAAAAAATAAAGTCCTATTTTCATATAATTTAAATTGTATGAGTTGAACATGTATGATTCATAGTAACATAACTCTCTCAATTTTAAAGTTACAACTTCCATTAAAAACTCGATTTATAGGTTCTTTCAAAGCTATAAGATGATATATATTCCAACATGCCTAAACCCTTCACCTTCAAATTGTTAAGGGTTGAACGACTCGAAAGGAGTGATCCGTGCACTATAATGCAAACTTGAAACAGTTATATCTTTGGTATTTTTTATCCCACAGAAAATAAAATAAAACCAATTTTTGGTTAAGAAAAAACCTACGTTTTTGTCTGGAGAATTTTTTTACGTATATTTGTTAGTTTTAGAGTTATTTTGAACAGAAGGTACTTTCTTAGGAAATTTGAAAATTTATTTTTCATTATTATCAAACTTTTTTCGGAAAATACGTATTCTAATCTAGCAAAACTTCTGGATCACATAGGTAACACTAAAATAAAGCTAGTTGTAAAGGGGCTATGGCCTATGGTCAATATAAATTCTATTAGGAATGACCGAAAATTTAACGCTGAGTTTCTATTTTGAATTCGAGATAGCTTGTTTTTTTTTAATGCAAACGACTTGAACTATAGTTCCCATTTTAAACGTCTTTCCAATCATTACAAAAAAGTATGACAGTTTTGTCCGAAAAATGCATTACTTTTCCGTTATTTAACGTTGAATTCTTCGAACCAAGTCGTTAAAAAAATGTCTCGTCATTGACCCATAACTTGCTACATTTTGGACCTACAACTCTCATAAAAACAACAATCTCTTGGTTTTTTTAAGTTTCATTTTTGTTGATTACCAAATTTTTGAGAGAACGCTAAGATTAAGAGTTATTTTCGAAAAACTATCAAAAACCATGCGTTTTTCAACGAACAATATAAGTTTTCAATCGCAAATAACTCGAAAAATATCGATCTATCGAAAAAACCTTATACAACATTCTATACTTCAAATGTGTCCTTTTATCTATTTTTGGGGTTACTTTGAGTGAAAAATGTTCCACCCTCGAGAAGGGGTGGAATCCACCCCAGGATATAAGGGCACATCAGCGCTATGCCACTTTCGTTCCTTGAGCCATTCCTAAACTACTCACCAAATTTCATGTTAATCGGACAAGGTTCAAAGAATTCTGAGCGGAAAACGTGTCTGTTGATATTCACACTTTTTGGTAAGCCACATCTTCGAGATTGAATTCAACGAAAGACTTCGCAATAAAAACAACCCATACTTTGTTTTAAAAAACTACTTCTGATTACTCCATAAGACTTAAAACCACACCGGAACATCAAAAAAAATAGCACTTTCTATGTTTTGTTTGTATGGCAAATTGACGACGTCATTTGAAGTCCATCAGACTCTATATTTTTAGCTTTATATCTTGAATTATCTGAATTTTGAATATCGCTGAATGAAGATCGTTGTGAAAAGCAATTCATTAAATGGCTAATGGAATGTGTGATTACTGTGAAGTGTGAACGATGAAAAATTGGTATTGAATTCTAATTAACACTAAAACTATAGGAATTACAAGCCCGGGATTTTTTGAAGCACAGGATTTTGGAATCAAGACATATTTTTACGATTCCTGAATCCTAGAATTGTTGAAAGCAAATCCCGGGGTTACGGGATCGCCATATTTGTCGGAATTAATCAATGAAAACATGACATCCTGTTGAAAAATAAGTTATATTAAGTTCGCATACGGAGGGATGAGTTTTCTTTCGTTGATTTGTAAATTTTTTATTGTGAAGCGGTGAATTGTTAAAAATTTCTTTATTACTTTTAATTAACAATTTATCACTTCGCCGCTTCACAGTAACAATTCAGCTGCTGAGTGCTGTCCCGGTATATGAGTTAACGTGAGGTTTTCTATAACTTATAATCAAAGTTATATAATCTTTTCTATAACTTAATACATTTTAAACATTTTTTTGTTTAAAATGTATTAAGTAAGGCTTTATAAAAATTTTATACTGATAAAAATGCATTACATTTTTATATATTTTTTTCAATTTTAATTTGTGAAACATAACCATTTTAAAAAGGCCTTTTTTCCCCTTTTATTTTTTTATAATTTAATAATTAATATATTAATAATTTAATAATTTTTAAATTTAATAATTTATATATGATTAATTAATGATTTATTTATTTTGACCCAAATATATGTCTAAATAATTTAAATAACATATTGCACTCTAGTAAAATAATATAAATGACAGTCAAATTGAAAATTAAACTCAAATAGAAACACCCTGTTGGTCTCATGTACACTCGTCGTACGAACGGCTGATAGTGAACGATGGGCATGAAGCTGGTGTTTCTGTTCCTTTTATTTCATCCTTTGTTCAGTTGAATCGTGCTGTAATAAGGGAGTTGTTTATGACATAATCTGACCACTGAAACTTTCAAAACTTTCATGATTAAAACATTTTCAAGATATAGTATAGATATTTCATAGAAATGAATTTTATGCTTTATTATTAGTTTAGTTAAGGTTGTGACTATTATTACATGAATCTATAAAAACCTAATAGGTTTTTAGCCTGGTTAATATCAATAAATAAACAAATATAAACAATAACTAGTTAAACAAATAAACACACAGTTCTGTTTTTGTACGAATTTATTTTACACGCATTTGAATTAAACAAATAAACACACACAGTTCTGTTTTTGCACGAATTTATTTTACACGCATTTGAAATAACACGAATTAGAGAATAAAGGTTTTTGTTTTACTCGAAATGTTTTGATATAACACGGATCGAAAAACATGTAAATTTTTTTTTTAATTTGTCTAATTTTAAAAAAAAAATTCTTTTGTAGCTCCCTATTTGCTAATTTAATGTGATTTTCGATTCGCACGTCAGATCAAAAAAAAATTGATCTATTTTTGATCACAGCAAATTTGTGTTTCATTGGTACGTCAGATCAAAAAAAAATTGATTTATTTTTGATCTGAGATCTGTTTTTTAAATCTGAGATTTTAGCTAAATGAAATAGATAATTCTAAATTAAATAAAAGTGTGAAAAGTGCGGGAAATGTGTAAAAAGTAGTTTACTATTATCAAAGCACATGTCGCAAATTTCATTTTTTTACACATACAACAAAAATAGTAAAGACAGCTGATTTCATGTTCGATTGGTCGCCGAAATGTAGATCTTTTTCGATCAAATCTGATTTTACCAATCGAAAACCACATAAGAAGTCGCTTGAAATTACAATGATTGTGCATAGAAAATAATACGAAAAATGGCTTAGTATGTATACAAGTATGTAGGTACATATTATACGTTCTACAACAGCCTAAAGTTATAAAACCATTTTCATGAACCTTGGGTAAATAGTTTCATTCAGAGGGAGATTTGATTGGCTTTTCAAAAACATTGAATAAATTGGCAATTGGCTGCTAATTTTTATATTTGTTGGAATTCTGCAGCGTTCAGTATTCAATTCGAATGAAACGTGACAAAAGTTGTATATCATTATTTTTTTTTTAATAAAATGTGATATGTAGTAGGCATTACAATATGTGTCACAACAACACATAAAAACCTTTTAAGACCAAGGTCCCACAACAACATGCGTTCTAAGGATGTTAATGGACGCAAATCTGTTTTTTTTGTTTTTTTAATATTTTTTGTTAAATAATGGACAACTAAACTATAAATCCTATCACATATAAAATATGACATAGGCCAATATTTCGTGATAGGATAGAAAAAATAAAAATAAAATAAGAGATAAAAAGCAAATTTGTTTTAAAAATTTGCAGGAACAAAACTAAAATTGGTTTGCCAATAGTCCAGCTAATGGCATAATCCTTGATTATAAGACGCAGTATATTTTTCAATGATTAAAGCTCAGATATATAGTTATATGAAAGCTCGTTTCTTCGAGCAAGCTACAGCGTTCCAGCATCAAGGAATATTCATTAGCTAAGATTGAGAGTGCTACCGTTGACTGAATACAGTTCATCCGCCAGCACCCGTAAGGTATCACCTTGGCTAGTGATATCTCATCATGGTAAGGAACTGATTAGTTTAACAATGTGATGCGTGTTTTCCGTGGGTTATTTGAAATATCAATAACTGTGAAAGCACTTTTGAGTGATAAGCTATTCCGTAAGCAATTTTGATGAAACTTGACTCAAAAGTTCTATTAACCCACTTCTGGATTGTCTCTTTCGGTTGACAATGTTTAACGTGTTTATATTCAACAACAAAATGTTTGTCGATACGCACATTACAGTCTTCGTTCTTTGCAGGATTTTGATACATTATCTGAATTTGTACGTGAAAGAACTGATTATATTTCTGGCGTTATTGGACGAAGTTCTTCTGTGTCTAACTTAATTGACATTGGTGTACCCAATGCTCAGCCTTATCCCCCTGCCCCCATTTTTTTTATTTAGTTCAATTCAACGAACTGTTGAAAATCACAAGTAACTCAATACATAATTTTGCAGAGTACACAGCATAAGTTATTCGTTCCCCTATATTCAAAGGGCAAAATCAAAGAGTTCAAAGAGACCGTGCCCTAAATGTAAACGAGGACCTAGGGTAACAAAAATTTGGTCAATTTTAAATTCGCAATAATTGATTGTGTCCAGATCAACGACCGATTTCCCCAATAATCAACTCTCGGGAGCGTTCAATCCACAAAAGTTTAGTGTTCTTCAACACCTCAGAACGCATGTTGTTGACGTTGTGGGAACGTGGGACCTAGGTCTTAAAAGGTATCTATGTTTTGTAGTGACACATTTTGTAATTCCTATAACACAACACTTTTTATTAAAAAGCTCAATTGCGCCAGGTGTGAAGGTAAATCGAGTGCGATAGAAGGGGGCAATTGGTCCTTTAAATTTATAATATATTGACATCAATTTTAAAATTTTCTTCCAGAAATTGTTTTGATGTCCCGTTTCCCGATGTCCCTCGTGTCATTGTTTTCTCCTAAAGCAACAATTTTGGATAAAAGAGAAAACAGCAAATGTGCGTTTGTTACTCAGAATTAATATCGTGCTACAAACATATTTTTTTTCAACGTAAGCTAATAAATTGTTTGAAAATAATCCTTCCTACAAACGCTTCCAAATTAATACATAATATGCTATTATATTTGGGATCTTTTGACAGGTTCTTTACTACAGCAATAGAAATTGCCATTACTATTTTTAAATTTTCTTCGCATATTTGACAAAAAGCAGCTCAATTTTTTAGAAAAGAACTAAAAAAATCTTACATCACAAACCATGCTTAGAGCTGTTCTTTTAACGGCATTTCAAGTGGTGGTGATTAATAAGCACTTAACAACTTTTGTTATTTGAGTCAAAGTTAATTTGAATGTTTTTCTTTTGGATATATCTGCTGCTAATAAATTTACAATATGCGCAGCGCATCCATAAGAGATGATTATAGGTGCGTTCGATTTGACTGAAGCAACTGAAAAAACAACAACAATTGCATTCAATTTTTCAGTTGTATCATTTGCAATTGTCAAACTTACCATTTTCTGAATGTCTTAATTCGTTTTTTAATTTTTTTGTTTGAACAACAAATTTTGTAATTCGATGTTGATCGATTACCTGTTCGTTAGTACATTTATGATTATTAATCATATTCATTTAAATTATGTGCTCCATTTATTATGACTTATGACGTTCTTTTAATAGTTGTACAAGTCCTTCCTGCATTATCTTTCCGCATCTCTTGGATTCAGTCTTTGGGCCAGTTCTATTTTCAAGCTGTTTATTTTATATCAGAAATAAATTTTTATTTTTGTTAGCACAGCCTGATAGTTTATCACGAATTCGCTTTTATGAAGTACTACATATAATTAAGCAATCGTCAATTTCAGTATTTAATTTTATATTTTATTTCTAACGCGTATGGTCTTTTTTCTTTTCAACGAATTTAATATTGTTACGTTTTTCCACCTTCCTTAGAATTGGTCCAACTCACAATTCGATAAACGCAATTCCCAAATCACTTTCTGGATTCGATCACTGATTAGTAAGCAAAAACACTAGGTTTTATTAAGTCTTCAACACCTTGATTGTTCCACAACAACAGGACACAATACAGCAAACAATATTCCTAACTAGAATATTCCTTCAACAGCTTCAAAAACTCCAACGGTTGATTGTAGAAATTTCCAGTAACACAACTGTCAAAATAATACACAAAGTACGTCTACTCAATAATACTTAAAACTTTTTTCACAAAAACTAATTTTAAAAATAACTTCTTCTATTTACAACAACACGGGTTTATATACACGATACAACGTTTCGTTTACAATTAAATTATTCTGCCTAAGAATACCTGGGGCCCTATTCTCAAATATCACATCCATTTTCCACATGTGGACATCTGTCAAATTTCCCTACCAAGGGAATTTGTATTTTCCACATGCATATTCCACATCCAACCTAAAACCGTATTCTCGAACCATTCGTAATTTTTTATTCACCACCCTTAAATTGAAACTAACTTCATTGTGTGGTAAATTTATTTTTGACATTTTGTTTATTTATTGTCAGAAAATTTTCAATGTAAATGGCTGAATTATATGAATTAGGTCTTCTTTTTGCTAATTCTGCAGTGGAACAGGCAGAGGCAATGGAATTCACCCGAGCTATTCATCAACGACAACATTGTTTCGATCTGCCCGAAAATAAATTTATTAAATTGTTTCGGATTAATAAATCTATGGCCGAAGAGTTGATTGAATATATATCGCCCCATATGAAATTTTTACAAAATAAGTAATAATAATTATAAAATAAACACAACTTTCCAAATGTAGTTTCCAAACATATAACAAGAATGACAATTAAAAATTTTTGATATTTGATGTACATGGGGAATTTTTACACATACTTTATACCCATTCGGAAATATTCCCTTGGTGGGGAAATTTTTCCTTGGTAGGAAATTTGAGAATACGTACAGTGTAAATTTCGAACGTTTTTATGAATTTTGACAGTATTCCACATGTGGAAAATGGATGTGATATTTGAGAATAGGACCCCTGCTTAAATACTTAATTCCATACCGTCTACCGTAGAGTCGTACAGTCTTCCGTACTTCCGTAAAATCTACATTATTCCAATGGAAGGTACCATAAAACAAAATAAGAAATAATTTTTACTGTCCCTTAACTGTTAATACAACAACAATTATATTTATTTCATTCAATCGTTGTTGTATTTTGTTTTGTTTTGATGATCATCAATCAATGATCATCGTTATAAAGATGCTGAAGATAGGGTGTTTCATTTATGTTGTATTGAATTGTATTTCGATATGATTTTGTTATAACCGTAACAGTATGTATTCATTTTCTTTCTCATAGATGAAACATTTTTTGAGGATTTTACTTTTCATTGCCGTGTTCGATCTGATTTCATCCGAGTACTTTTACTGTTAGTGACGATATTCCTAAAAAGCAACGGGATCAGCAACGGTGCGACGATGTTGTAGGGAATTAAGATTTAATGTTAAATTTCGATCACCCACAATTCGAATATCACGCTTTTGAACTGAGTCCGAGAGAATAGAAACAGATGTACGAATATAGGACTTATAAATGTTTCACTATGCTTCTTCAGAGATTTGATCAACAAATTTGTTACGTAAGCTAACAAGTTTCCTATTGCATGATTTCTGCAGAAGCCATCATGCTTATCATCGATAATTCCTGCAACTTGCAAATCCGTCATTATGCTTTGAGTTAACTTAATTTTCAAATATCTTTATGGTTAACCGGTAGAATTGCAACGAACCTGTCAGCTGAGCACAAGCTATAATAATTCTCATAATTCGGGAAATATTCCTGTTTTGTAGAACAAAAGGAAAAGGTTAGAATTTGAGCTAGTTTTTGCGAATAATGGGTGAAATACTATCTGGGTCGGTATATTTATTAGTGTTTATAGACATACAGGAACATCTGTCGTAAGATATTACCCCAAAAAACAATTGGTGTCATTCTCGTTTCGATTAGGGTGTAGGAGAATTGAATGTTAAACAATGTTTAATTTTTCGGAAACATACCCAAAAGATGAGCATTTTCTTTAGAGTTAACAATAGGTATATCATTCAGAACTGTAGAACAATAATGATAGAATAGAGTATCAGTAAAATTATCTTGGATTGACTTTACACCCTGAAAATTTGTTACTTTAGTTTGGATCAACGCTTCTTTGGCCAAACCAATTTTATACCGGTTGATGTTTCTTTCAATTTATAATCCCTTAGATTTTCTGAAATCTTTTTTAAACTATAAGTTTTGAATGCGTTTATTGCGCACCTCACTGCCTTAAGTAAACCAAAATTCAGGTTTAGGAGTGAATAATAGATTTGAAATAAACAGAAATTTGTAGTTCTTACAACATACAACAAGTGAGTACTTTGCCATTGTATTTGCTCATAAAAGTTTCTTGATCCCTCCCAATCCGCATGCTGCAGTTGTTAATGTAGGATTAGGATATGTAGAAAATATCAATGAATAATCGACCTATTATAGACAAATAATTTTCTAAAAAAATTATTCTACGTGAGGAGTACTGACATATCAAAAACTATTCAATTGAAAATTAAAAAACAAATTATTGTGACAAAAATTCGCTTTCGTATGATATCCGTTTTAATCGAGCTCCGATCTCACTACTAATAACATTTTGGAAGATGAGCCAGTCGCTAAATTTTCCTTTTGAAACTTACAATATTTTCTATAAGGAAATAAGGGGATAGAGATTGGGTGGGGGTGGTTCGAATGGAAATGTAGTAAAATACCAATTACTGTATTATAAAAGTAAAATTTTCTTATTAATAATGTAATACTAATAATAAATTATTAAATACTAAAACAATAAAATTGAACGTTGATAAGAAATAAGATATTTTATTATAAACGAAACGCGGTTTTTTTGTTTAAATTTTAAGCTAAAACAAAAATTATCTATTTTGTCAAAATATTAGCGATAAATCGTCAATATATTTTAAACTACTTTAAGAAATGTGACTAAAGTATAAAAATTTTCTTTTTATTTATTGTTGTAAATTTTGTAGAGCGCTCTGCAAGTTAACTGCAGAGGAAAGGTAAGAAGCTCTAACATCACTAATACTCACGTTCATTTTTAAAATCCTTCTTTGTTATCATTAAAATTGAATTTTCTTAAAAATATTATATTTCTAGTTACTTTAATCGATATTATTTATTTTGTCAATTTGTTGTTTTGCTTATGCAAATAATAAATATAGATCACATGGTTTTCTGTAGTATATTGACTTTAAAATTTTTGATTTGTGTCAAATTTTTGCTGTTGTTTTGACTGTAATATATACATATTTGATTTTTATAACAAATGTACATAGTATGAAGATTTATGATATATTTAGGATTATCAATTTGTAATTAGAAAGTTAGATAAAAGGTACGTTTATTAATGATTGACAGTTTGTTAGTTGTAATCCAAAAAACGATTTACGACGAATATTGCAACACTTTCATAAGATTTTACATTTCAACTTTGTTTTATGATATATAGTAATGCACTGTGAATTTCTTTTCTTGCCAAACCTAATCATTCTTGATTGGGTTCCATAAAGCCGCATCTTAAGAAAATTAATTATAAAATGCAACATTTATAGTTAAATATTCAGAACGATTTTAACGTGCTTAAGGATGAATTCTATGTAAAAACATTAAATCGTTCGATTTTTTGTGTTGATATTTTTATGAATTTAAAAACTACATATCATTATTTTAAAAAAATTGTATTAGTATATAAATATACCCGCTATCTATATAGACGCTATATATTATAGGCGCTGCTACGAGAATAATCGGACACCTAAAGGTCACTTTTAGAATCTCTAGGTGGATACACCTACCTTGACGCTATCGAGAAACCAATGAAAGTTTTACGTGCTCCACAAAGGAAAAATATAAACTGGCACAGCGGCCCGGTTTATAGTTATTTAGAGTGTATAGGCGAAAGAATTGAGAATAATGGTAAATAGAATGCGAAGAGATTAAATTTTCTAATTCTTCAAAGCATCAGGGCCATCAATCATAGACGTAACTACGCTGTTAAACCTAAAACATTAAATCAACTGGTCTCGACGACATAACATGTAAAATAATTGCTCATGGTAGCGAACTTTTTTCCTGAAAATTTTTAGAACTTGTTCAGGCAATTTGACTGGCTCAAGCCATGCCTCCGGGCTATAATTCAGCTTTGCTGATACAAATACATAAACAGATAATAAACGTGATCTACACAGGTAAAAAATCGAAATTTGAACTTGACTATTTTTGATTTTTCTTAAACTTGGCATGTAAGTAGTAAGTATAGACAAAATAAAAAACACAAGTTCTTTACAATTTTTTTAAAGTGCATAGTTTGAGCATAGGAGATACCACCCCAACATGCATGAATAATAAAAAATTCTGCCAATCCGATGTAGCTTTGAAATTAAGATACTCAAGGACGGCTATACCGATTTCATGAAACTTTTTTTTGATTGGTAGATGATTAGTTAACCGTTTGAAAAAAAATTAATTAATTGTTTTTGTAATTAATTTTAAAATAAAAATAATAAAAAAACTTTTTTAAAGATGACGCTAGGGTCGAAGATCAATTGGAATTTAATTACTTTTTTTTCTTTAAAATAGTTCAACTTTACTCTAAAATGTTTCAAATTTGCAAAGAGGCGTAAATTCGTGTTCTTTAGATATTTAATTTTAAAGATATTAGTCCGACGAAAAATTCGAATTTTTCATCATTTTTTCGAACTTTCGTGGTTAAAATTTTTTCTTGATAAAAATCGTTCGAAAAAATAATGAACAATTAGAATTTTAGTCGGACTAAAAATCTTTAAAATTAAATATCTCAAGAACGCCTCTTGCCTCTTTGTAAATTTGAAATTTTTTTTTTTATTCAAAGTTAGGCATGTTTAGTGTTAATCATAATAAATTATAGATTAACGTCTTTGAATATCCGAAGATACCATGCTAACTGGGGAACTAGGGCTCAAGAGTATTTATTAATTTTCTTTGAGGAATTTATCCACATTGATTTTAAGTTTTGACGATTAAAATTATCAGGAAAGACCCACGCCGGTAAGGCATTCCAAAGACGTGATACTCTGTTAGAAAAATCACATTGAAAAGCTACCGTTCTACACCTTCTTTCTCGAACCGTAAAAGGATGGGCTGCTATTGTTGCTCTAGTGTGACGCGTAAAGTTAGCAGGTTCAGGCAAAATCGATTTGATCTCCAAAGACGTCCGTTCATCCATAATGTATTTATAACGTCAAATCAGCAACATCTCTTCTATGTTGTAAGGAATCAAGCTCGTTAGTAAGATTTAAATTGCCGATCAATTTAACAGCTCTCCGCTGTATAGAATCAAGAAATTTCAAACTACGTAGGCGCCACCCCATATGTGAGAACAATAATCCATGCAAGGACGAATAAATGACTTATATATTAAAGGAAGCTGCTTGCTATTAAAAAACCTTACAACAACAACCCAAAAAACCCAATTTTTGAACAGCGTTCTTAGCTATGCTGAAAATATGAGAATTCCATTTCACATTATTTTCAATCTCAACTCCTAGAAGTCTAATAGATTCTTTCTCTTCAAGATCATTTGAATCAAACTTTAATGAAAAAATGAAAATGGATTAGGAGTTGATAACCTAGAAAAATGGGAAACTTAAGTTTTCCTCGTGTTGAATTCAACACTGTTAGCAACACCCCAACCCAAGATTGTTTTTAAATCAATATTTAATGACTATCAAATTTGATCTAGCGACATTAAGTGTTGCTGGTGCATAAAGATTTGGCATTTCATGAGACGCATGAAGTGTGCTATCATCAGCAAAACTATGAATGGGATTAACTGTTGAATCTAGCAATTCATTGATATAGAGAAGAAAAAGAGTAGGTGATAAAGCGGAACCTTGTGGAACACCAGCATTGGTTGAAAAGATGTCTGATGAGACACCATCAACATTAACACGAAATTTACGCTCAGATATAAAGCTCTGTAACCAAGAAATAAGTTGCTCGTCTAAACCGTAGCATCTCAATTTGCATATAAGATTGTTGTGCCATATTTTGTCAAATGCTTTAGCAATATCAAGAGCTACACCGAAAGTTTCACCATGGTTGTCAAGCGACTTGTTCCAGATATGCGTGACATACGAAAGTAAATCTCCTATCGGTCGCTCTTCCTTTACGGAATCCGTATTGTCTTTCATTGAGAAGTTTTGAAGACTCTAAGAAGCTCATAATATTAAAATTAATGTATTTCTCAAATATTTTAGAAACAACGGTTTGATATGGGTCTGTACGACCATTTCAGATCAAATCGAGAGGGGGTCTTAGGTGACCATTTCCGATTTGTCTGAAAATGCATTAATAGATTCGTCTCGTAAAAAAAAACTAATTTGACCGAAAAAATTCAATAAGTGGTTTTTCATGAGATATCACCATACAAAGTTTCGCGAAAATCGGGAAGAATCATAAAAGGAGTCAAATTCAAAAATTCACAGCTCTTTCATTTTTTATCCGATTTGCGTCAACAGTATACCATTAGAAAGGTAATTTAGTCTACTTTAAGATAAATTATTCAAAATTTATTGTTGCCTAACGAAAGATGGTCAAAATGTGAGTTTTAATATATTTTCACCCTTCGGCTCAAAACCTTACCTTTAATTTTTTTTTTAAAGGCCAACAAATTACCTTTTCAACGATATACTGTTCTTGATGGTATCTTGATTTGTTAGGTTTTTATTGAGTTTTTTATGGGATATGCCATGAATTTTCAGTACAAAGTTTTACCGCATGAGTAAAAAATCGACCATATTCTTTATTCGGTCACAGATAACTAACTAAATATCCCTTTTTTCTATAACCTCTAAAAACAAAAAATCCCAAAAAGTAACAACATGCTGAAACGATTAAAAATGTAAAAGGTTAGAGCGACGAGGCTTATATTATTTGTTCCTTTTGAAATGTCTATTTATTTTTAATTCTCTTTATCTCTCTCCCTCTCAAAAATAAAAACAATATTTTAAGAACTTAGGATAAGAAAATATAAATTTTAATAAGTTAGTTTGTTCAAATTTAGATTCAGTAAAAATTGGTCTTTAAGAATAATTAGTTAAAATATCTTTTTAGAGTTAAATAAAAACAAAATAAGTGACAAAAAATATTTTTTACGAATAAAATTAAATTAAAAGTAAGTGCTAGTGCTATAAATATAAAATATTATTTTAATAAAATTATATTAAATAAATATATGAAAAAAAATTATTGCAACTTTATTATTGAAAAAATCGTTTTATTAGTGAAGTTACTAGTGAAGAAAAACAGCATCATAGTGAATTGTAAGTGTTAAAACAACATATTCAATTAATTGTGCATTTATCTTTATAGGGAAATTTACTGAATAGACACATAAAAAATGTTTGAATACTGTTGTAATCCGTTTGGTAAACGAAACCATAAGCGTAAAAAAATGTTAATTAAAACATTACGAAACGTAACAGGTGACTTAGTTGTATCGGCGCGGACAGTTAATATTCGTTTGGTAGCAAAATCTAAAATATGTCCATCATGCCGCATTAAAATTACTGCATTAGTCAAAGGAGAAAAACAACGACGAACGAATGCCAATCGACAACCTCAGCAACCAGTTCAAATGGAAGACGAAGTATCCGGAAATCAACGTCGTTCTGGACAAGAAGCCATGCAAAGAATCGCAGAGCAACAAGTTGTGGATGAAAATATGGACGAAATACCAGAAATCGATGTGGTCGCAAAAGGTGTACCTGTTCATGCCACTTCGTCTGGATCGTCAGATGACTTTGTGGACAATGTACAGATTGTGAAATTACTCAATCGAAGTGCTCCCATTAATTGGTGTCGTAAGAATTGATAAAGATAAATTGGTCACGCAAGCGTACTGTCAAAGTATGTTGATTGTAATACAAACAAAATGGGCAGAAAATTTTTCGGAATTACACCATTCAACGAAAGTAAACCGTCAAGTGAAAATGATGAGAAAGAAAAAGGCATCTTGTGCGTGCCGAATAAGCGTATGGCATCGCATGTCATTCCACATGAGACGGTTAAACTCGTGAAAGATTTTTACTTGCTTTCTGACATCAGCTATGTGTGGCCTGGTTAGAGAGATTTTCTTTTACTACGTTATATATGTATTTGTATTCTTCTAATGTTCTTAATAGTCTTAAGATTTGTGTTACTACTGGGCAAGAATTGGGTCTCGGCCTGTTTGCCATCGTTGATTAAATAAATAAATAAATAGTGTATTCATACAGATAATAAAATCGAAAATTCGAGAAAATCGATAAATTGTTTAACTTTGAGGTCAAAGGTTACGTGAGAGGTCATTCACCTGTATGGATTAAATATAGATTTTGTCGAAATAATCAATATTGCCGCTGAGCGAGCTAGCTATCTGTGACCGAATAGAGAATATGGTCGATTTTTTACTCATTCGGTAAAACTTTGTACTGAAAATTCATGGCATATCCCATAAAAAACTCAATAAAAACCTAACAAATCAAGATACCATCAAGAACAGTATATCGTTGAAAAGGTAATTTGTTGACCTTTATAAAAAAAAAATTAAAAAAAATTAAAGGTAAGGTTTTGAGCCGAAGGGTGAAAATATATCAAAACTCACATTTTGACCATCTTTCGTTAAGCAACAATAAATTTTGAACAATTTATCTTAAAGTAGACTAAATTACCTTTCCAACGATATACTGTTGACACAAATCGGATAAAAAATGAAAGAGCTGTGAATTTTTGAATTTGACTCCTTTTTTGATTTTTCCCGATTTTCGCGAAACTTTGTATGGTGATATCTCATGAAAAACCACTTATTGAATTTTTTCGGTCAAATTAGTTTTTTTTTTACGAGACGAATCTATTAAAGCATTTTCAGACAAATCGGAAATGGTCACCTAAGATTTTTGCTTTTTCCTCTCGGTTTAATATGAAATGGTCGTGTAGTTAGTTGGATCTACTTTAGAACCTTTCTTTGAAACTGACTTTACGCAAGCCATTTTCCATATATCAGGAAAAATCCCTTTTTTATATGATAAATAGAAAATTTTAGTGAAGATTGGTGCTAACTCCTTAGCAAAGGTTTTAAGAATAATTGGAGGAATACTATCAGGTCCAGATGCCTTATTAGTGTTAATTTGTAAAAGCATTTTTCGGATTATGTTTTTACGAAAAATGATCCGCTCCATTTTGTTAGAAACTCTAGGAATTTTGGTATAGTTTGGAAATTGGGTTCTACTAACGTAGAGTTTAATGAGAAACAGTTACCCAATAAATTAGCTAATTAGTTACCCAATAATGTAAGGATAGAACTATTAAAAAGAAATTAATTAAATTCCAATTGATCTTCGACCTTAGCGCCATCTTTAAAAAAGTTGTTTTAATATTTTTATTTTAAAATTAATTACAAAAACAATTAGTTAATTTTTTTTTCACCAGGGTAAGAAAAAAGATAAGGGGCTAAGCCTGGGCCAATACCACGCCATAGCTTTTAAGGCTTAACATTTTCAAACGGCCCAAGCTTAGGCCAAGCTTGGACTGATGTCCTGGGGCAAAGTCTGGCAAACCAGGCTTGGACTTGGACCAAGTCATGCAAATAAAACTTGGGCCAGGTCTACCAAACCCATTTTTTCAGACCTCCTTTAAATGTGTGGAAAGAGGTTGTGGAAAAAGTAACATATATCAAAATAAAGATAAACATAATTTGGCCTGCACATGTTTACATTGCATTACACTGTTTAATAACGTGTAATATAACAGACTGAATCTTGGTTCAGTCTAGGCATTTACAACTGGCTCATACCTGGTTCAAAGCTAACTAGCCAAGGCTTGGCTCGCCAATACTGGCCCGAGATCGGTCCGTTGTTTAACATTGGCAGTTTCTACCCGGGTAACTAATCATCTATCAAACGAAAAAAGTTTGATGATACCGGAATAGCCGTTCTTGAGCAACTTAATTTCAAAAATACATCGGATTGACAAAATTTTCATTTTTCATGCATGTTGGCGTGTCTCCTATGCTCAAACTATGCACTTTAAAAAAATTGTAAAATAAGTTGTATTTTTTATTTTGTCCATACTACTTATATGCCTAGTTTCAAAAATATCTAGAATGGTCAAGTTCAAAATTCTATTTTTTCACAACTCGGTCTAGAACACGTTTTCTTCAACAAAAAGTCGGTTTATGCAAATTACAAGGATCCTTTTCCTCTGTAAACATAAAAGGTTTATTTTTACATAGGGGCTAGCTAATATACCAACAACTATTTAGACAACATGTAACGCAAAAAAAATTACTTGTAATTGGTTTTGGCCATATCCACTCACTATGTGTTAAATGTGTTTGTTTAACTTTAAACTATTTTTCTCATTAATCCAAATTCCAAATTTAAATTCTTTTTTTGTATTACATATTGTAATTGAATATTGTAGAATTTATTAAAATTGTAGAAAGAAAAAAAATGTAAAATATAAAAACCGTTTGTAATTCTTACAAACATTTTCAACAAGGTCGACGTTCTAAATCCAACGTACTAAATATTTATCTTGCAAATAAACTCAGTACAAATGATCGCGAACACTGATAATCTTTTAATCTTCGACCGAAGTACAGATGTAATGAGCGAGACCTCCAAGTGCCTGTAAATAAATTAGCAAAAAATAAAACATGTTATTCTTTCAAAAGGATCAAAAAATTATTAGATGTTGATCGACAACGAAGAAAAATAATTCGATTGCACTTGAATCGTACTAGGTCATTCAATAAGTCCGTAGGATGACACATAGATGGCGTTACTAGAATTTTTTCCATATGATTTTTATTTAGTACTAACCTTCAAACGATACGTGTATAAATTTGACAGCAATCTGACTATTTATTCGTGAGTTATAGCATTTTGTGTGAAGCAACTTTTGTTTTTGAAAAAAAATGGAAAAAAGTGAATTTCGAATTTTAATAAAGCATTGCTTTTTGATGAAAAAACATACAGTGGAAACCAAACAATGGCTTGATAAACATTATCCAAACTCTGCTCCATCGAGACAAATGGTAGAGAAGTGGATGGCTGAATTTAAATGTGGTCGTACCAGCACAAAAGATGCAGAGCGCAGTGGACGCCCAAATGAGGCTGTTATTCCAGAAAACATAAAAAAAATCCACAAATTGGTTATGAACGATCGCAAATTGAAGGTGCACGAAATAGCTGACATTGTAAAGGTAGCAGATGGTAGTGTTTTTACAATTTTACATGAACATTTGGGTATGCGAAAGCTCTGTGCAAATTGGGTGCCGCGTGAGCTCACAGTCGACCAAAAACAACAACGAATCGATGCTTCGGAGGAGTCTTTGGCACTGTTAAACCGCAATAAAAGGGAATTCTATCGTAGATATGTGACAATGGATGAGACATGGCTTCACAATTACACACCAGAATCCAAAAGACAGTCAGCTGAGTGGACAGCAGTCGACGAACCGAATCCAAAGCGAGCAAAGACGCAACAGTCGGCCGGTAAGGTGATGGCGTCTGTATTTTGGGATACGAACGGAATAATATTCATCGACTATCTCCAAAAAGAAACCACCATCAACAGCGAGTATTACTGTGAACTTTTGGATCGATTGAAGGCTGAAATCGCAAAGAAACGGCCACATTTGCAAAAGAAAAAAGTGTTGTTTCACCAAGATAATGCACCGTGTCACAGATCGATGAAAATGATGGCAAAATTGAATGAATTGGGCTTTGAATTGCTTACCCACCCACCATATTCTCCAGATTTAGCCCCCAGCGACTTTTTCCTGTTTTCAGATCTCAAGAGAATGCTTGCTGGAAAGAAATTTAAGTCCAATGATGAAGTAATCGCTGAAACTAAGGCCTATTTTGACGAGAAAGAGGAATCGTACTATAAAAGTGGTATAGAAAAGTTGGAAAATCGCTATACTCGTTGTATCGCCCTCGAAGGCAACTATGTTGAATAAAAAAATCGAGTTTTGTCAAAATGTTGTTTTTTTCTTACTTATCCTACGGACTTATTGAACGACCTGTTAGATATCAAATATATCGAACTTTCTACTCAATAAACCTCTCCCGTATGTGTCAACTCAAGACAAAAGTAGATTATACAAGAGTGGTGTTGCATATTCTACATACTCTAGGGTCGACGGTCTAATTCATTGAATTTTTATGAGTTTGAAATACAGAGCCGATTAGTTCTTATAAGTATGGTGATGAGTACATAGCACAATAGATCTAGATCGTAGTGCTGTAAGTTGATAAAACAAAATAGATAATCAAAATAATTGTGAAATTTTGCTTTGAAAATCAAAATAACGACCACCAAAATTAGTAACAAAAATTTATAATTAAAGTAATGTACAACAATTGAATATTTTATTTATAAATTATTAAATATATGTCGTTAAGTTTTTCATATACAATTCGATTCATTGTTGAAAAGGAAAATATTATATTTATATTATCAATGAATATTGGTTAATTACGGTAAGGTGACGATTCAGACAGATGTGAAATCATTCTTTTATTAAAAAAAAATACAATTCGTTATAACAGTTAGAGTAATAGTATATATTTTTAAGAAAGAATTTCGTTTTTTATATCATGGTAAGGTTTGTGAAATATTTTGTAATCTAAAATACAAAATCATGTTGAAACTATCCAGCCAAATGAGAACTACAACATCGCTATTGTAATCAAGTATCAGATCAAAAACATCAAACTTAGAAAAGGAATGTAACGAGAGGTTTGAGTTTAATTTATTAAAGCCAAATCATTTTAGTTATTGTTTTAACAAAAATATGACTAGAGTGATCTAATGTCCTTTATAGTTCCATGGGCCCACGACGATTTCATGTGATGATTACCACATATTTTATACTTCGTGAGGCGCCTGTATTTGACGAGTCCGAAAACTTTTGTTCTGCCATTTTTCTGAATTCGGCCGTTTTTTCGTTCGGCAAGCTCCGAAAAATGCCGATTGCCCGCGATCTTGTAAATTTGCTACCACAATTCTTTTTTTAACTATGGGGGTGGAAATTTGTTTTAGAACACGAAGGTAAACTTGTCCGACAAAAATGTGTCTGCTGTATGTCGATTCCGACAACCCAAACATGCCAAGATGTCAATTTTCTTGAAAAACACCGAAGACAGACATTGAAACGGATATTCGAAGCGGCTAGTACCGATTAATATGCCACACACACACAGAGAAAATCAACCACAAAACAAGGATATCATTAGATAGAAATCCGTAAGGAAAAATAATTACAGTATATATAACAATTTCGTTCATTTTAAATATCGTGTATATAATATCGTCTATTAACTCGAATGATAGCTCGAATGATTTGCTTTATTACATCCCTAAGACACATTTAGAACTAAGATTTAATTTTTAACTAAAAGTTTTGTTTTTCTTTACAAAGTTGTTATTTACAAATTATTAAAAACGATCATCGTCTATAATCTACGTATTTACCGAAAAATTTCGTAGACACTGAAATTATAAATTTACATAGTGTGTTTCGTGTGTTTTAAAATAGAAAACTTAAATGCGGTGTAAAAAGTTTTTCATTCATAAAAAATTTAGTAACATGATTATGATGATTTAAATTTTTTTCTTGGATTGGTTGTAGTTGTAATTTAATTTATTTTTGCATAAACAAATCTTTTTTTTTGCAATTTAAAATAATCTTTAATTGAAAAATTTGTTTACCTTCAATAAATTTTCCGTAAATATTAGATAGAGATATTATTATATATAATTGTTAAAAATAGAGTAATACTTAAATCGATTTGAGTGTTAAATAGCCTGAGTTAAATAAAGAAGATCCTGGTTTGATTTGCAGTGTCAGGTCAAAGTGTTTTTCTTTCTAAAACAAGTATTTTTCTTAAAACTATAAACCAAATTTAAACAATCTGCTGCATATTTGTTCAAATCAAATTCAAATTTGTTGTAATTTATTGAGTGGATAAAAAAAATTATCGTTGAAATTAAATAAGTCTTCAAATGAAAATTTACCAAAATTTTATTGAATTACTCAAACGTATTTTGCAGCTCATGTGGCCAAGCTAATTTGAATTAATAAACAAATATACAAACATTATAAGCCGCAGTTTCCAATTTTGAAACCTTTCTTATAACTGTCCTACATATTTTGTTAAACTCAAGCTTCAAGGTAAGAGTTAATTAATTTTAGTAGCGAAAAACGTTTACCTAATTATGATGTTGTAATTTGCTGAATTTATAACAATATTATTATTTAATCATTTTTAAAACTTACATGAGAATTATTTATTTGTACCTTATATTATTATAAGTAATTAATTGTTGTAAAGGCTAAATATTTAAAATCATAATTCTTTGTTAACTTTTGCTGTGTTGTTATGCAAAATTCCCAATTTATTTGTTTGAATTGAAGTCAGCAAAAATAATTCTTAATTATGTAGTATACTTTAGCTTCATGATCTAGTCGTCATTGTTTCTAAGCTGCACTTGTGTGTATCCGCCTATCTAGTTTTTTTTTCTTGGCGTTCATGCTCCATGTAAGAGCGTTGCCAGGCTAATCAGCTTTGAATATTCACCACGGTCGATCGCAACAGCGACATAATTACCATGGCAGCCGATTTGTTTAAGGTCGTTTATTACGTCCGTATCCCATTGCAGTCGTGGTCTACCTCGCGGTCGTCCACTGCCTGTGGTACTATACTAACGTACATTTTTTAGGTAGATTTCATATAAAAATCTACCTATTGCAATGGGCTTCATCTCGGAATTTCGGAAAAATTTTTGTGCCAAACGACTATATATGATAAGCGGAGACAAAAAAACAAAAAAAAAAAAAAATTTATATATATATATATATATATATATATATATATATATATATATATATATATATATATATATATATATATATATATATATATATATATATATATATATATATATATATATATATATATATATATATATATATATATATATATATATATATATATATATATATATATATATATATATATATATATATATATATATATATATATATATATATATATATATATATATATATATATATATATATATATATATATATATATATATAATATATATATATATATATATATATATATATATATATATATATATATATATATATATATATATATATATATATATATATATATATATATATATATATATATATATATATATATATATATATATATATATATATATATATATATATAATATATATATATATATATATATATATATATATATATATATATATATATATATATATATATATATATATATATATATATATATATGTATATAAACGATATGAGATATAACGAAAACGACCGGCACTCTCACGGTCGCATTTGTTGAGGTAGATCAAAAAAATTTTCTGTGCTTGTGTGTTTTAATAATATCTTGGACAAGTTCGTGAATCAGCAAAATCCGACACGTGGTTAAGAAACTAGAGGCTTTTTTCTGAAAAAAATTGATTTTTTAAAACCGTTATAACGGCCGTTTGGATACTAATATTTCAAAAAATTTAACAAATTTAGAATCTTTGGAACCTTTTTTATCAATTTGTTTTAAAACTAGACCTCTGCAGTTAGAGGTTCCTGAGTGAGCGGCTCCAACAAAAAAGTTTGCAAAAAAAATTTTTTTTTGAAACAACCGGCACTCTCACGGTCGCATTTATAAGGCCAGATCAAAAAACCTTTTTTAAAAATGTGCGTTTTGTTAATATTTTGGACAAGTTCGTAAATCAGCCCAATCCAACACATGGTTAAGAAACTAGAGGCTTTATACTAGAAAAAAACTCTGTTTTTTAGATCCGTTATAACGGCCGTTTGGATTCTAATATTTTTAAAAACTTCATAAATTTAGAATTTTTAAAACCTTTTTAATCAGTTTCTTTCAAAAAAACGACCTCTGCAGTTGGAGGTTTCTGAGTGAACGGCTCCAACAAAAAAGCTTGTAAAACACAAAATGCGTTTGAATCAACCGGCGCTCTCATGGTTGCATTTGTGGAGCCAGTTAAAAAAACCTTTCTTAAAAATGTGTGTTTTATTAATATCTTGGACAAGTTCGTAAATCAGAAAAATCTGACACATGGTTAAGGAACTATAGGCTTTATACTAAAAAAAAAGTGTTTTTTTTAATCCGTTATAACGGCCGTTTGGATACTAATATTTTTAAAA
Source organism: Diogma glabrata (assembly GCA_963693315.1). NCBI lineage: Eukaryota > Metazoa > Arthropoda > Insecta > Diptera > Cylindrotomidae > Diogma > Diogma glabrata. The sequence goes on along the minus strand of OY856187.1, from coordinate 17,989,352 downwards.
TCTTCATAAATTTAGAATCTGTGGAAACATTTTAATCCGTTTCCTATAAATATAAACCTCTGCAGTTAGAGGTTTTTGACTTGTTGGCTTCAACAAAAAAGTTTGCAACAATCCCCAACTACAATTTCCAAAAACCTTATAACAGTCAATGTCAACCTTATAACAGTCAAAAAATAAAAGATTTGAATAGAAGAAATTAATTTTTTATCTTAGAAATAAACTATTTTGATATTTTGCAGTAATTGCACAACATATGATATAGAGTAGGTTTGTGTCATAAATTATCACACACATGTTCTGTGGTAGATTTTATATTTGTTTGTTGCAAAATTGGATAGGTATAATTTTGCTTGTAGGTAGCTAATTTTCTTTTTAAAATTTGTTCGATATCTGTTTTAAATTAGTTTGTTTTGTTTAAACTAATCTGATACATCAGATTCTACTGGCACACAAAACTGTCTGATCTCGAAATCTACCTATTTCTAGCGGATATACGTGCCGCTTGGACTTTTTTAATCATTCAACCTATTATATCAGGACCCTCAAGAAGGTCTCTAATCTCAAATTTATACTGGATTATGTACTCTCCATCGCCTGTCTTAAGTTGACCAAAAATGTAGCGTAGGATCTTACGTCATTTACGTCATCATTCGTCATTTTGTGTAAGGGTTCATGTTTGTGACCCATACATCACAACCGGTCTAATCAATGTCTTGTATAACTTGAGCTTGGTGTTAGTTGATACATACGGTGATCCAAGGAGAGGTTTAATTGAGTAGAAAGTTCGATTACCTGCAGAGATTCGAGCTTTTATATTTGTAAGTATGCTGTTGTTTGAGTCAAACATTGATCCAAAATATTTAAAAGATTCAACTCCCTCAATTCGTTCATCACCGCACATCAAATCTTTCTTCTCAGCCTCTCTTGAAACATTCATATGTTTGGTTTTATCGTAGTTAATTTGCAGACCAATTTTTCTAGCACAACTCTCAAGCGACTTGAAAGTCTCACTCATAACAGCTTCGCTTCGGTCGAGGGTGACAACATCATCAGCGTAAGCTATTATCTGTCTGTACTGAGTTTGATGACAAGATATTGTTGCTAATCGGTAGATACTTTTGACGGCACACATATTCTAAGGCTAAACAAAGAGTATAGAAGAGATAGCATTACCTTGTCTTAAACGGGAGTCGACTTTAAAAAATTTTGATATTTCGTTGTCTACTCTACACAGCATTGAGAGTTCTCTACTGTCATCTTGCATAGTGATACCAGTGTACTAGGAATTCCCATTGACACCAGAGCAGACCATAAAGTCTCTCGTTCGAGAGAATCGTAGGCCTGCCTGAAATCAATGAAGAGTTTGTGCACAGGTATGTTGAACTCTCGACACTTTTCCAAAATCATCCTAAAGCCGGCCATTCGCATACAATAGAAACAGAATTTCATACAAATTTGGCAGATAAAAATTCTGTTTCTGTAAAATTTGTATGGAATTCTGTTTCTGTTGTATGTGGTTTCAAGCCTTTATCGAGAAAGGTGCATCGGTGGTACCTCAGCCTGGCCGCAAGCCACACTGATATTCTCCGAACAGTTGTTCGGCAAAAGGATTGATCTTCGCTAGCAAAATATAGGAAAAGATCTTATATGCTGTGCAGATGAGAGGAATCGCTCTCGAGTTTACACATTGTAGGCGATCACCTTTTTAATGGATTGGTATCAACACAGCTGAGTTCCAGTCCTGTCGCATGGTTTCAGTCTTCCAGATCATTTGAATAAGTTCAAACAATCTTAAAGATAGAGTTTCACCACCATGTACAATCATTTCGGTGTTATATCTTCGATACCAGGTGCTTTATTGCGTTTTAATTTTAACAGTTCGGTTTCGAATGCCTCTTTGGTTGGTTCGTCTACATGTACCTTTGACTCACGAAGAAGCTTTGCTCGTCGCCCGACTTGTTGCTGGTCACTTAAGTTGAGAAGATTCTCAAAATAAACGCCTCAAGTATCTAAAATATTTTTAATGTCTACTCCCAAGCAGTCGATCTAGTTTGAGATCCCGTCTTTAAAGTTTTTACCTGTTGAAAGAAGTTACGCGATTGATGTTCCTTATTGAAACTTTCAATCTCCTCACACTTTCTCTTCCACCATTCTCTCTTAGTTCGTCCACATAGCTTTGTAACGGCTTGTCTTACCAGTTTCTAATTCTCCTTCGTCGACCTGGTGTTGCGTCCTTGTAGACATTTCAGATATCAAACTCTTTTGTATTGATTTTGAATAGCGTCAAGACATGCTTGATCCATCCATAGCTTCTGGAAATGGTTTTGTGGTCGTCCAGTAGTTACTCAGCAGCGCTTAAAACTGCATCTTTGAGCAAATACCATGACTTATCGACGTCTCCATTAATGGTTTCTGATTTCTCCAATGTTTCCGCAATATGATTTTGATATCTCTCTTCCGTTTCAGCATTCTTTATTGATGAGAATTGAGATGTTAAAACGTTTCCATTTATTGAATTTTGGAATGCCTGGATTTGGAATGTGGAAACATATCCGTGTATGTAGCACACACAAAGAAGTGGTCACTTCCAATATATGCACCTCTAAAGGATCGCACATCCAGAACGCTCGAAAAGAAACGTGCTGTTACTAGCACGTGATCAATTTGATTTCGAGTGTTTCCATTCGGTGCGACCCAAGTCTGTTTATGAATCGATCGATCTGGAAAGAAAGTACTGGCAACTCTCAAAATATTTGATAATGCAAACTCAGTCATTCTCTCACCATTATCATTCGAATTCAACAAATGCAGACGTTGGGACCCACCACATAAGAGATATAAGATATATCTATTCCATAAGAGATATCTCTTCCAACCTGACCATCAATGTCACCAAGAACCATAATGAAGTCACGTGTTGGTGTTTGTTTCATAACCTCTTCCAGTGCTATGTAGAAATTATCCTTCTCGTCGACGGTCTTAGCTTCAGTAGGTGCATGCACTCCAATAAGAGAAACATTGTTGTATGTACCGCGTAAACGAAGGTAGCAGATCCTCTTATTGACCGGGATGAATTTCATCACGGCTTCTTGTATGCGTGTACCAACAAGAAAACCAGTAGCAAATTCTCTTCGAGAAGCATGACCACTACAGTATAAAGAGTGACTATCCAAATCTGGTTTTCCGATTAATGGTTATCTAATTTCTTGCAGAGCTATAATATCCTATACCTTTCAGCCTCTGTTTCTAGACTTATTAGAGCATCAGGAGCACTCAGGCTGCGTACGTTCCACGTTCCAATTCGGTAGTTTGGTCCCTTTTCACGTCCAGGGACGTGATATTCTCTTTTTGATATCCAAATTTAACAAAGTTTTCTTTCTGGAGTTAGGGTGGGTGCTAACCTTAGGCCAAACCCAAATTGTCGTGAATTGGTTCGTTCTGCATCTTAAGGTTACCAGAAACAATCTTTTTACACGTTTATACAGTGAGCCGCTTGATCCAAGACAGGCGCCCGCTCCAAGCCGCCCCCAACATGTAGAACAGACTCTTGAGTCGCATTGGTTTCAAGGCGCCAATTCGCCGTAATGTAGCGTCATTGACTAAGCAGTTTTTACTCTGCTTGTCTCCAATACACCAACCTAATTCTGTCAGCATTACGAAGGCAGCACGACGTGGACGTCGAATTTCGGATTTCGCTACCCTATCTAGTTTATGGAACTAAATTTTTTGGAAAATTAAAAATGACGTATTCGAATAGAGGTGTCTCCCGAAAAACTATTTATTTGAAGTTTTAAATACTTCTAGTCTTGACATTAAATTTATTTAAATTTTAGTATTTAATGGTTTTTGTAATCTTTCGATTAATTCTATTTTTAAAACGTTTTTATTTATACACTACAGCTTACAGTTATGAAGCAAACTTCATACAACTTTGGGAAAGGTTCAGTATACAAAACTATCATCACTATACAAAAAACTGATTTGCCTTTCTGGTACACAAAGTAGTGCGGGATATATCATAAAACTGCTGATTATGTTCCGTTTATTTTTTATGTTTGTTGGACGATTATGTCATCAGTTTTGAAATATGTAGGTTTGCGTAGCAATGATCTGATTAGTTTTTGATCGTTATTACACGATGTGGTAAGATTCTCATTTTTTTGTGCCCTAGATATGGAATATATAGGAACGTATTCTGCTAACAAGCGTCCCTCGCCTGTATTAATTTCATCAGTTCACTCAATTTTTATGACCGAGCGCGGATATGGCGAATCAAACTCCGAAATTAATTCAACAAGTACAGAACGGTAGCTGAGACAACCGCAAGTAATGTTTATGTGAAAATACATATAGTTCAATTAATTTTAGGTTCTTCAATTTTGAAATGATATAAGGGCAAAGTAAATTTGTTCATGGAAATAGCTATACACTTTATTCCGCTACTGTTATATTGCATGTAACACTTTGTATTTTAAATAAACCTTGCATTCTGTTGTCAGGAAAATGTTTATATGTACTAGGTCATTCAATAAGTCCGTAGGATGACACATAGATGGCGTTACTAGAATTTTTTCCATATGATTTTTATTTAGTACTAACCTTCAAACGATACGTGTATAAATTTGACAGCAATCTGACTATTTATTCGTGAGTTATAGCATTTTGTGTGAAGCAACTTTTGTTTTTGAAAAAAAATGGAAAAAAGTGAATTTCGAATTTTAATAAAGCATTGCTTTTTGATGAAAAAAAATACAGTGGAAACCAAACAATGGCTTGATAAACATTATCCAAACTCTGCTCCATCGAGACAAATGGTAGAGAAGTGGATTGCTGAATTTAAATGTGGTCGTACCAGCACAAAAGATGCAGAGCGCAGTGGACGCCCAAATGAGGCTGTTATTCCAGAAAACATAAAAAAAATCCACAAATTGGTTATGAACGATCGCAAATTGAAGGTGCACGAAATAGCTGACATTGTAAAGGTAGCAGATGGTAGTGTTTTTACCATTTTACATGAACATTTGGGTATGCGAAAGCTCTGTGCAAATTGGGTGCCGCGTGAGCTCACAGTCGACCAAAAACAACAACGAATCGATGCTTCGGAGGAGTCTTTGGCACTGTTAAACCGCAATAAAAGGGAATTCTATCGTAGATATGTGACAATGGATGAGACATGGCTTCACAATTACACACCAGAATCCAAAAGACGGTCAGCTGAGTGGACAGCAGTCGACGAACCGAATCCAAAGCGAGCAAAGACGCAACAGTCGGCCGGTAAGGTGATGGCGTCTGTATTTTGGGATACGAACGGAATAATATTCATCGACTATCTCCAAAAAGGAACCACCATCAACAGCGAGTATTACTGTGAACTTTTGGATCGATTGAAGGCTGAAATCGCAAAGAAACGGCCACATTTGCAAAAGAAAAAAGTGTTGTTTCACCAAGATAATGCACCGTGTCACAGATCGATGAAAACGATGGCAAAATTGAATGAATTGGGCTTTGAATTGCTTACCCACCCACCATATTCTCCAGATTTAGCCCCCAGCGACTTTTTCCTGTTTTCAGATCTCAAGAGAATGCTTGCTGGAAAGAAATTTAAGTCCAATGATGAAGTAATCGCTGAAACTGAGGCCTATTTTGACGAGAAAGAGAAATCGTACTATAAAAGTGGTATAGAAAAGTTGGAAAATCGCTATACTCGTTGTATCACCCTCGAAGGCAACTATGTTGAATAAAAAAATCGAGTTTTGTCAAAATGTTGTTTTTTTCTTACTTATCCTACGGACTTATTGAACGACCTGTTAATAGACGATATTATATACACGATATTTAAAATGAACGAAATTGTTATATATACTGTAATTATTTTTCCTTACGGATTTCTATCTAATGATATCCTTGTTTTGTGGTTGATTTTCTCTGTGTGTGTGTGGCATATTAATCGGTACTAGCCGCTTCGAATATCCGTTTCAATGTCTGTCTTCGGTGTTTTTCAAGAAAATTGACATCTTGGCATGTTTGGGTTGTCGGAATCGATTGACAAAAAAGTGCAAAGTAAGTAAAAGTGCAAAAGTGCAGTAATTATTGACAAAAAAGTGCAAAGAACAGTTGGATTTCGAACTAATTGATAGAAAAATTTGAAAAAATTCGCGGAGGAAGGGAGTATGATAAATTCTGAAAGAAAATTATAACGAAGTCTCAAATAATTATATTTCTGTGCTTTTAGGGGATGGGATAGGAGAAGGGTGAAAAAAAGCTTTTTTGACCCAAATGAGTGGGGTGTCATTTAGAAGAGCACCTTGTTTAAGAAACAGAATTTTTTTTTTAGAATTCTATGTTGCACAGTTTTTGAGTTATTGTCAAAAATGTTTCAGTTCTGTGGTGTTGATGGACACTTTGTCCTTTTAACGCTATTAAAATAAACCACGAGGAATTGCATGAGGTTGAATCAGTTAGACTTCTTGGAGTGGATATTCAAAATAACCTGAAATGGAATAAACATGTGTTCAACCTCGCTAAATCTGAAATGCAAAAATTAGGATTCTTGAGTCGATGTAAAAAGTATTTCAATCCCGAGCAAATTTTGCTAATCTTCAAGTCCGTTATTCATCCATGTTTGGAGTACCGCTGTCATGTTTGGGGAGGTGCTTGTCAGTCAACAATAAAATGTCTAGACTCTGTACAGAGAAAATCAATACGGTTGATTGGTAATACCAAACTAACGGACCAGCTTGATTCACTCCAGAACAGAAGAAATATTGCTGAATCGTCAATCTACTATAAATATAACTTTAGCGAATTCTCCTCTAAGGAAATTCAAAATATCCTTCCATCGTGTTCGCAGTATAATCGACAGACAAGAGCTGCTGAGTTATCCCATCCATTTATTGTACAAATACCTCATTGTAGAAGTAGAACTGTGTCCTTCCAGAACGACTATTTTAATAGAGTGGCCAAATTGTGGAACTCAATGCCCTCCTCTGTATTTCCCGATGAATTTTCTCCTCAGGCATTTAAAGAAAATGTCCATCGTCATTTAAAACAAATAGTATAGTTATCCCCATTCCTTCCATTTGCCTCATCTCCTTCCTTTATAGTTGACATGGTATCTTCGAATATTCAAAGAGTCTGAACTCTGAATAATGAACATTTCATATTTAGTGTGCTAAACATGTGTAACTAATTAATAAAAAAAAAACCTTTGTAGAGACTATTGATTCCGACTTGAGACTATTGATTCCGATTTTGTTAAAAAAAATTACTACGAATTATCAGAATAAAAAAATTAAAACGTCTTTTTATTTAAAACGTCTTTTTATTTAAATGTTTTTTATTTTTGTGATTTCCCAAATTGCTCAATGTATGAAAATATATATATAAAATTTACCATAGAATTAACGGTTAAAGATAAACATAAAGTTCATGTAAATAAAAAACAAATAGTTATAACAAAAAACGTAAAAACTAGAGAAACGTTATTAAATTTTTAAATATTTCCTTTTAAACCAGACTTCCCAATTCCCATAAATAAAAGAGTGAATTAAACAGTTTTAAGCATTTTGACTGCCACTCTTCTTTGAATGAATATATTTTACATTCGTTACAAAGTTTTAGAAAGCAAAGGGATAGGTAAAGTAGACTTTAATGACCAAGCAAGTAAAACATAATTCACTTCACAAATCAGGAACACAATTTTATTTCAGTAAATTAGTACCATATAAATGACAGACACTACCTGATTTTTTCTCATAAGTAAATTTTATCCGCCATCACAAATCTTTAAGACTTATTGTCGTTCGGTTTTGTTTTAAAATTTACTAATTTATTATATCAGGTTTTAAGTATATGAATACTTACTTCATTATCCATTTTTATAAATATGTATTTACTGGTTTGATTATATTAGAGAAATAATTATTAATCACAAGAAATTATTGTTTACTTAGATTGCTCCATTAACAACTGTATTTATTTAAACTAGTTTTATTCACTTCACATCAAGATGAATATGTCTTCGGCTGTAATTTCTGGTTATGACTAACATACAATCTTTAGCGCAAAATCTAGGAGTCGTTTTCATAAAAACTAACAATTTTAAAGCAGTGGTCCCATTATATAATCGCCAAATATAAATTCGTTTGTATTCTGTAATTCAATAAAACAATTTTGCACAAATAATCTAACTGATTTGGCTCTGAAACTTCTTACTTCAAAAGTATGTCATTAATATATAACTCACCAATTATTAAAAGTTTATATTAGCTAATTAGGCAATTTTCTGTTTATTTTTTATTAAAGTCTTTCTTGTACTTATCACTCAAAATAGATGCATTTTAATTAAACAAAAAAATATATTTTTGTTATATGTATTATAGTTATGATTCACGTATATTTGTTTATTTAATAAAAAAGTTATTTATCTTATGTTGTTGTTAAAATAATCATAAAAATTAAAAAATTGAATTAAGAAAATAGAATGAATGATAATAAATAATATTTTTTTTTAATTTCAGAACAAATTAGTTCGATTTAACAATAACCAAATAAATTGAACAACAATCAACAATAATAATCAACAATCATATATCACCTGCAACTATTTCTTCAATATTTACCATACTTAAAATGGATATTTAGGTTGAGTGTTTAAAGTGATTCTATTGTTTTTGATAAAAAAATAAAAATTATCTTTTAAATAATAAAGTGAAAATTTAATATTTTTATTGAGCAATAATCCATACGAAAATCCTAAAAACGGCTCGAGGCTAAACATAAAGGTGTTTTAGGCTGGCTCGTAACGGTGAAACAAGGGGGGCAGAGTCTCCCGACACCTCACCGGAAGGAGGGGCCACCTGTTGGTGGGCTCCTTGGACTACTATGGGCTGTTTTGGTTCAGCAAGCTCAAAACCAGATGCTAGTAATGAAGACACAAAAAGTCAAAAACGACGTAGTGATGCTATCACAAAACAATTACAAAAGGATAAGCAAGTTTACAGAGCCACACATAGATTATTATTACTGGGGGCTGGTGAATCTGGCAAATCAACTATTGTTAAACAAATGAGAATATTACACGTAAATGGATTTTCAGAAAGAGAAAAGAAAGAAAAAATAGAAGACATCAAGAAAAATATAAGAGATGCCATTTTAGTAAATATCGACATTATTTGTTAAATTATTTTAAAAATATAACCATTTTTTTTTTTTTTTTGATATTTTAGACTATTACGGGAGCAATGAGTACGTTATCACCTCCAATACCATTAGAAAAACCTGAAACCAAGTGAGAGTAGATTATATACAAGATTATGCATCAAGTTCGTATTTTGTTATTGTAATTTAAAAAAAGATTTTACAGTTAAAATTTCTTTTGTTAGATCCTGATTTCGATTACCCTCCGGAATTTTATGAGCACACTGAAGAACTATGGAAAGATCGTGGTGTTCAACAAACATTTGAAAGATCAAATGAATATCAATTAATCGATTGTGCAAAATAGTATGTAGTTTTTATTTATGATCGTTTCGCCTTTATTCTGACATTTACAGATGAAAAATAGTCATATCTAAAATTTTTCTCATATATTAGAATAAAGTATCTTAAATTCAGTTCGTTATGTTGTAATAACTGTGAGATGTCAAAAAACCTCTAAAGACCATCAAAAATGGTTATCTTAAGCATCGTAGTTTTACGTTTCATGTTGTTTTGTTTAAATATTTGGATGAAAAATTAAATTATATACAAACTTTTAGAAAACATTAATTATTAATTGATCAAGGAATATGTCACTAACTAGATTATTGGCAACTCAATTTGTGTTTATTCAATTTTCTTCTATTTTTTGTATGAAATTTAATAACGGGAAAATAAAGTTTCATCCTAAAAATAGAAGCTTAGCATACATAAACTTTCGAACTGAATCTATATTTTAATGCAATTAATTATTTCTGTATCAAGAAATTCCTATTAATAAAATCACATTTAAAAAAAAAATCTTTATCTGTTTTTATTTTCAGTTTTCTTGATAGAGTGAGTGTTGTAAAACAAAGTAATTACACTCCTTCTGAGCAAGATATACTAAGATGTCGTGTGTTGACATCGGGGATTTTCGAAACAAGATTTCAAGTTGATAAAGTTAATTTTCAGTAAGTTTTAAAGTAGTTGATCTATATCTTATTTATTTACACATCAAACATTTTATTTTCAATAGTATGTTTGATGTTGGGGGTCAACGCGACGAAAGACGCAAATGGATACAATGTTTTAATGATGTTACTGCAATTATATTTGTGACTGCCTGTTCTAGTTATAATATGGTACTTCGAGAAGATCCAACACAAAATAGATTACGAGAATCTTTGGATTATTTAAAAGTATTTGGAATAATAGGTAACTAACTGTGTTTGATTAAATTGAATTTTTATAAACCGTTGTATATTATTTTTCAATAGATGGTTACGTACAATTTCGGTTATATTATTTTAAATAAACAAGATTTACTAGCTGAAAAAGTTAAGGCAGCTAAGAGTAAGCTTTCTGATTATTTCGCGGAGTCAATAGGTATCAAACTCCAGGTAATGAATAGTCGTCAACTTTATACTTTAATTTAATAGTTTTAATATATCTTGTTATCAAAATTATTACATTCAAATAAACATTTTATGTACAGCAGATGCATGTGTCGAACCTGGTGAAGATCCTGAATTTATTCGAGCTAAATATTTTATAAGAGATGAATTTTTAGTAAGTTTTTATTAATATTGTATATTAAGTTTAGATATAAACAATTGAATTTATTTTAGCGTATATCAACTGCTAGCGGCGATGGAAAACATTATTGCTACCCACATTTTACGTGTGCGGTTGACACTGAAAATATTAAACGGGTATTTAATGATTGTCGAGACATAATTCAAAGGATGCATTTGCGTCAATATGAACTATTATAGGTAAGTTACTTTTTGCGTGTAATACGAGCGAGCAAAACATTTATTACTATGACCGAACTGAAATAAATTTAATCGTCATTCTGATAATGTAATTGGTAGTAATTTTTTTTTTTAATAAAAAGTGTTGTGTAATAGGGTTTAGAATATGTGTCACAACACAACATAAATACCTTTTAAGACCTAGGTCCCATAACAACTGGCATTCTAAGGTGTTGATGAACGCTTTTTTAAACCTCTGCGGATTGAAGCCACCTGAGACTATGGACTGCGGCAAACTATTCCGTTTGTATGCAGTTCGACAAAGAAGCCTTTCTGCGATCTGCCAGTATGACAGGGCGGGATCTCGACCGTTTTACTGATTGCGGTAGCCGATTGCCGATTGCCGAGTGGAACGGGGGTAAGAATAAGTTTGAGGCATGATGCTGCTGATTTCACCCGAGCACTGCTGATGACGATATTTGTAAACAACAACGAGGTCAGCAATAGTGCGACGATGTTATAGGGAATCAAGTTTGATGTCAAAGCTCTATCACCCACAATTCGTATAGCCCGCTTTTGAACAGAGCCAAAGAGGACCAAGATAGAAACAGAAGCAGCACCCCAAACTTGACAACAGTACTCCATACAGGGACGAATATAGGACTTATAAACATGGAGCAATTGGTATGGAGTGAAAAATTTTTTGCATCTATTTAGGAGGCCGAGTTTTTTAGACGCGTTTTTGCCATCGCAGTTACATGATCGTTGCAGAGTAGGTCATTTGAAAGTGTGACACCCAATAAACGAATGTTTTTACAATCACCTATTAGTTCATCATTCATACTGAATAAAATATCTTTGGGGAACTCGGTCTTTGATCTGGAAACAATCAACAGCTGTGTTTTGGTAGAGTTGAAATGGACTAGGTTTTAGTCACCCCGATCGGCGACTTTTTTTTAGGTCTTTATTCACGTTTATGGCAGCGTCTCTCCGGGCGGGATTAATTCGTTCGTGCATTTTACCTTTTGAAGGAAGGGGGCTCGAACGACTTGTGCAGAGTACTATCATCTGCAAAACTATTTATTGGGTTGCTGGTGATTTTCAACAATTCGTTGATATAAATCAAAAATAGGGTTGGGGACAATACTGAGCCTTGAGGTGCACCAGCGTTAATTAGTTTAGACTCAGAAGAAAATCCGTCTAAGGAGACCGAAATGTAATCGGTTGGATAGAAAATTTTGAATCAGCTTCACAACATTGGGTGAATACCATACGCAACGAGCTTGTTGATTAAGTTGGCATGCCAGACTCGATCGAATGCCTTGGAGATGTCTAAAGCGATAACGTATGTTTCACCACCTTTATCAAGTATGCTGTTCCAACAATTGTTTGTTTCGAAAACCGTATTGGCTGTCGGATATCAAATGATTTACTTCAAGAAATTTTGAAATGTGTGTATTAATATAATGCTCGTAGACTTTGGATAGGACCGATAGTAAAGCTATTGGCCTATAATTTGAGATGTCGGATTTTGGTCCCTTTTTGGGGACGGGCTGGACATTTGCCAACTTCCAGCACGAGGGAAATATACCAGATTTGTAGGATTGGTAAAATATTTTAGTCAAAGTTGGTGCAAGTTCTTTAGAGAAGGTTTTTAGAGTAATGGGTGGAATATGGTCCATTCCTGAGACTTTGTTGATGTTTAACCCTTTATAAGTTTAGCGTATTTTGGGTTTGAAGTGAAGTTCATTTATATTAACTCCTGAAGACTGGATTTGGAGTATTTCTTTAGGAGTTTCCAAAGCAGTGGAGTTCAGAGCAAAGCGTTCAGCGAACAAGTTAGCTTTTCTTGCGGGATCATTGACGATTAAATCACCATCAATAATAGGGGGAATAGAAAATTTTGTACCAGAATTTAAAGAATTAATGGCACTGTAGAAACTCTTGTAAGAAATAGACATAGACGTAAGTTTTGAGACTTTCGCTCTATCAATTTCAGACTTTTCGTTTGAGATAATCTGGTTAGATGTTTTGTTGGCCTTTAGATTAGCGGGAGTTTTGTTATGAATCCAAATATTAAATGATCTACGTTTGTTTCTGAGTGCCTATGTTTCTAATTAAGGCAATTTTAGGATCTGCTAGAATTTGTTAAAACATTATAGGTCTACGCCCTCTTAATCAACATTAATTTTAATTTCCAATCAGTGCATAATATTAGTTAACATCACCTGCATTGCAAACACTGGTAAATATATGCGATGAAGTCGAACAAACAAATATCAAATGCGCGCTAATCTTTAAACATTCAAATTTAAGAAGGAGAGAGAGAACTATAGATTCTGTAGTGGTACTCCATACTAGTAGAAACATTATAGTAGCGAGAGATATTACTCCACCTCAAGTTTAGCTGAAATTTCTGAGTCCATGTATTTTGCATGACCTGACGAGGCAGACATAAGAAATATTGTTGATTCGTTTAAACAGAAATAGTTTTAGGTGAGGCAGCACTGAAAACGATTTTTTTTAACTAGCTTAAACTTATCTTAACCTAGTGCTAGCCTTTTTGTTTGAAAAATTTGTACAATTTCCTTTTTGCTATATGGCAGACGGAACAGCAATAGGTACAATTGATTTATTTGCTTGTATTTTTCCAACGATAATATGTTTTAGTTTTTACAATAGAATGTTAATAGATTAAATTTTTGATTAATTCTAAAGATTAAAATTAAGATATATTTATTATTTTTATTCTATTTTAAATTTAAGTTTAATTTCTATTTTACTTTAAAAATTCTCATATAATAAATAGCTGCATTTCATGAAACCGTGTGATCCGGATCCGCTTAAGTTTTACATGCAAACTGAGATCCAAAAACAAATTTGGATCTGATTTTGCATGTAAAACTTAGGCGGATCCGGATTTCCATAATATGGACTCTAATGACATTTGAAAAATTCAACTTTAACGTAAATAAAATAAGTGATGATGAAGTTTCAACTTCGAAATCGAAGCGAAGAATCGAATCACCCTTCGAAGTCGAAAATCCCCAAAATATATTTTTATATCTTGTTAATATTATTAACTTGTAAATTCCTTTTTTTATTTTTAGATAATTATAATAAATTACCGTTATCGCTACTCTCGTGTTTAATATTTAAATTAAAACAATTTATCAGCCAAAAGGTAATTATTTAAAACAAACAAATTCAACTAAATTAAGAATCTTCTAAACATCCACCTTCATTTTTTTTAAAGAATAATTTAAAAAATATGTAAAAACGTATCGTTTAAAATTAATTCAAGAATGAAGAACCTTTTTTAAAAAAAAAAATATATATATATATATATATATATATATATATATATATATATATATATATATATATATATATAATATATATATATATATATATATATATATATATATATATATATATATATATATATATATATATATATATGTATATATATATATATATATATATATATATATATATATATATATATGTATATATATATATATATATATATATATATATATATATATATATATATATATATATATATATATATATATATATATATATATATATATATATATATATATATATATATATATATATATATATATATATATATATATATATATATATATATATATATATATATATATATATATATATATATATATATATATGAGTTTAATGAGGCAACTATGAGTTTAATGTATAAATTACTTTTATTTTGAATTTACAAAAAGAAACAAAATAACAAAATTAGATTAAATGAAAACAAATAATATTTTTTTTTTGTTAATATTCTTTTAAATCTTTGTTTTCGATTTTGTAAATAACTAACTGTGAAAAAAATATTTTTAGTCTTATTAATATATACAAAAATCAATTTAGTTTTATATATTTTTTAAAAAACAAATAAAACGATAATACAAAATTGGCATCTATAAGTTTTCTACAAAAGTAAAGTATTTAATTTAAACTATTTCATATTTTATTGAGTTATGGTGTGCACAAAATCTGTTTTTAAACATTTTTTTAAATCTATTGTTTTATTAATTTTAATGATCTGATATTTTATATGACGAAATTTTAATGTGTATAGTTATAATAAAAATCTAAAGTAATTTTTTTCTTATTCATAAAAAAAGTAAATATAATCACAATAAGTCATAATTTATTATTTTACGTAAATGTTTCCTTATTTTTATCTAATAAATACATAGGTAACTTATTTATCAAAATTATTATATTACATAAAAAAAATCAAAAACAGATAAATATTATACTTAAGTTATGACATTGAATTTTTCTGAAAATAATGGTTTATTATACTTTTTATCATTCTGATATATTCCATTTTATATTAATAGAATATAAATAAAATTGGTTGAAGAACTACTTAAAATGTTAAACAAGATCTTTAGAGTAAATTATTTTTTATTAATCCCATTATTTTCTGTCATAAATTGTCGTCCGAGAAATCTTTTCCTATTCATTTATTCAATAAATATATTTCCAGGAAGATGGTAAGGAGAATAAATATTCGGATTAATATAAATATTCAGTGTAAAAGACAATTGTTTAACTTATTAAGTTCATAATAGAATCTATTTATAATTAATTTAATATTTTTAGAAATTTTCAAGATTTTGTTTTTGTAAGTTATTTTTTATTCATTTTTTCACAAACTTATGTTTGAAATCTGATAAAAATATTTAGAAGTATGCTTTTTAACTTTTCGGGATAAATTATAAATATACATTCACATGTTTATACATAGAATAGTGTGCTCTCGTCAGTCGTGATATGTCTTGAAATAATAAATTTATTGCATTCTATTTTCATAATTTAGTCTACTTCTATAAAAAAAAAGAAAAATCTATTGAAAATGTATATTGATGAACAATAAATGCGAAATAGCTTAAAATCCAAGATAGAAAAATAAGAAAAACTAAAAATGATTTTCTCAATCAAATTTTAAAAGATTTATTGTTCTGCGGTCAAAAATAAATTTGCTCATACCTACGAACATACAAATTATTGTTCTACACAATTTGTTTTATATTTGTTCGTTTTTCATGTATAAACATTGTTTAATAATAGTTCGATTTATCAATTTTAAATGACAATTAGGTTTCATTTAAGGTTCAGATTTTAATTAAAAAATGCGATTGCAGCACAAACATCATGTAGCATGTATCACACAAACATCATGTAGCATGTATCACACAAACATCATGTATCTTTTTCTACTTTTTATTTTTTAAGATAAAGTGCGCTTACTATACACAAATTTTTCAAACTTGTTTTATTTACTTTCTGTAGAAAACTTAAATTTTTAAAATTTATGTGGAATAAAATAACTATCAAACATTCTTCATTTAGTTATTTCAATGTTTAAAAATTGAAACAAAAAATCAAAACACGCATACCTATCTTATAATTTAAAATTGTGCTTGGTTTTATTATTTTAAAAATTTATAATTTAAAAATGGAACTATTAGTTTAATATCACACATACATATATGTAATAAGTACGTAAAATATATGAAAACGAAAACAGATAGAACGCAACTATTTACTTTAACTTATTAAACTTTTATTTAATTGTACTACTTTTATTTACCATAATTCAATAAAATCATTATAAAATAAATAAAGCACAACTATCCTAGAAACAAAATATTAAGTTAATTTAAATTTGTAAAAAAAATATAATTATTTATTTCATTATTATTGTTTCAAAAATTTTATTTAAAAAGAATCTGTTGTTTTGTTTAAAATATTTTTTAACCTAGAAATTCTATATTTGTTATCGCTTATTATGGTTGTAAATGAACTTAAAACAAATTTAAATTAATTGTTTTTTTAGTTAATGAAATAAAAAGATTTTAACGTTCATATTTAGAAATATATATATTTTAATTTTGCTTTCTTAAAACAAAAATAAAATATGTATGCATTTAATAATATTTATAATCTAAATTGGACAACATGATAGTAAAGCTTCCTTTAGTTGTACCGAAAAAACTCCTTTTCAATGTTTATCACATTTTTTGTTTCATTTTAATTTAATAATTCTTATAAGTTTAAAATGGAAATCATGTTATTGAAATGGTGAGATTTGTTAAACGGTTAGGACTCAAAAAATAGATAGAAAAAATTTGTATCCAGAAGCATGTAGTTATTGATGGTATTAATATTGAAACTTGCAACCACCTTTGCTAAAATTTAAGTTGGTCAACTTTAACCACCGACGAAATCCACTTAACTTCAAATATTGTGAGTACCACTGCTTGTGAGTTATCCAATAATATAATTTTATGCTTCTTTACACAATTTAACTTTAATTAATTATTAAGAAACGATTAAATAAGTATTATTAAAACATTTGGAAATATTGCTTCATGTTTTCTTAATGCTATTTTCCGTTAAATTATATTCTTTACTTAAAAAATTATTGATTTGTCACGCCAAAGAAATTCATTCTATATATTCTAAATACACAATGATCGTTTATTCCCAAAATATTTTACCTCTTCATATTTTTGCATCTTATAACAAGTAAAAGAGAAAACAGTTTAATATGAATATACATTTTCTTGGAGTGACTTAAGTGAGAAGCCAACCACCAATATCACTTAAAATAATTGGAAAGACAACAAAATAAACATTGATATAAAAAAAACCCCTTTTACTATAATTTATCGATATTTTGTACCATTTCGAATCATAATGCCGTCTTTTTACCAAATATTCCACTTGATTTGCTAATTTATCTCATTTTTTGGTCAACAAACACACAAGACTTTTTGTACGACATACAACATTTTGATTCTTTTTATTTTTCATATTTTGTTGATTTTTATACTCATGACATGCATTCTAAGTTTAACTTATTTGAATAGTTGCTACAATGTTCCACAAAATAGGATGGGATTTATAGAGGATCCTTGTTTTACTCATTTTTAGTGCCACGAAATACAAAATTGTTACATTGTCTTTTCATCAAAACGATTTATAGAAATTAATAAAACGAATGTCTGGCATATACTTTTTATCTTACCTACGTTTGGTTTATCCTCTAAGGTATATTCAATTTTTTTTTCTACTTTTCTTCTGCCCCACCTTTTTACATTAATTGTAATGCATTTTTATTTGGATTTGCAACACAAATTTCAGTTGTTCTGTCGACTGTATTCATTTCTTATTAATTTCCATTAATCCTAGATAATAGTACTTTATTGCTGAGATGTTTAAACTAGTATATTTTCGAACAAAAATGCAAATTTGTGAGATAATAAAATTCATTATTCACGAAAGCAATACAATATTTTATCCATTTGACAAAATACATTAGGGTCGATTGTATGAACAAGGATGTATAGAAAAAAATCCGAGAATAAAGTTTTATCTTCATCCGAGGATTTTGATTTCGTCGATTGTATGAACACGGATAGATTTTTTTATTTTATTTTATTGCAGTTTATGGCTGTAATTTTGTAAGTGGCAATATTTTTTCTTTTACTTTTCTATTAAATAAATTTAATTATAAATTAAAAAACATTTTTTCAAAACTTAAATTGAATATATATTAAAATTATATTAAAAATATAATTTATTTTACTATTAATTTATATCAAAAAACAAATTTTAGAAACGCAGAAATTTACATTCAAAAATAACCAAATTCAAAAGAAAGTTCTTCTGCTATGCGCATATCAAGGAAAAAAACAAATTGTTTTATCCTTTGTTTTATACAAGAAAAAGAAGAATAAATCTGAGAATAGAAATTTAATCCTCGAATTAATTTGTTGTTCTATCCTGATTCATAAAATACAAACGACGATTTATCCGAGGATTTATCTTCTATCCGCATTCATATAATCGGCCCTTAATACATTTGATTTCGTTTCAAAGAGTAAAGGTCATTCTTAATTAGTCTTTTTTTCTCGTCTTTTTTATTTTGTGAAATAGAAGATATGAAAATCATATAAGTGCGAAAGGAGAAAAGATGCTGACTTTTTATTTATTCCATGTCTTTTTTTACTTTCCATGATTTTTTTTAAAAAAAAAAGTGATATACTATAAAAAAGTGTTTTACTATAAAAAAAAAGTCTATAAAGCAAGACTTTTTATGGAAAAAGACGACTTTTATACTGAAAAAATATATTTAAAATTACTATGCAGTCTATGTTGGATACGACATTGTTAAAAATATATAATAAAATTAGACATTTAATAAAAATAATGGTGAAATGTCACAATTCACAATACAAGACACCTCAAATGCAAATTTGTTCTATCTCTTGTTAACTGAAACATTTAAACAAAGATTCGTCAAAAACACTTCATAGCTGTGGCTGTTGTTGTGATATATTTAAAAGAATAGGATAAAGCTTCCTAGCAGAAAGTGACAAACCGGAGGTGCAAAATTACTATGAACATTAAAAAACCTTATGCTCTAAGTTTCAAAAAAATTGAACGTCAGGACCGAGTGTTATTGAAGTCTAAATACAGTTGTTTAACGATCCACAGACATCCTTCCCGACCCCTTTGCCAAATTTTGAAAATAGCTCATATATTCCATATTCAAATAAACCCAAATGCATTTGCAGCTCATTTTAATTCAAAAGATTCATCAAGATCTCATGGATTTGCGTAACGAAAATAACATATATTCCAAATTTTCATAAAAAACTCAAAAAGTAAGATAGCAATTGTTTATACAAATGTCATTATAAATTGTTGACATGATGACAAACAAAATGGGAGGTAAATGGTCTTGATAACGTTATTTATTCTTGTAATAGCTGCAAGAGATAATTTTCAATTTTTTGGAAACCACTAAAAAACAAATGAACTGATTTCGTTATAAAAGGACTGGACTGTAAGCTACGCCAAAATACATCAATTGTGACAATTGCCGTTGAAATCGGATCATCCGTTGTTGAGAAAGCGTTGGACAAATATTGGTTCACATACGACAATACATACGCACATACATACACACATACATACTGGCAGCTAAAAATAGCCTAAACAGCTTCAGGAGGTCTTGAAACGTAAAGATATCATAAAAACTCCAATTTCGAAAATAAATATTTCGTGTAAACAAGCATTTCGTGTAAAAGTATTTACAACTTGATCTACCAAAAAATCTAGATTCAGAACAATATTTTCAGATCAAAAAAGGAGCAATCTTTTTGTACAAAAAGCATACGAAATGCAAAAAAAGGTGATCTGAAAGCTGCTTTTTTTGTTCTTAGATCACTTTTTTTTGTCAAAAATAAAACGACATAAGATGTTTTTATCTAAAATAAAATATATTTGTTAAAATTTTGAAAAAAAGTTTTTATGTAACAAGAAACTTCTGCAGCTATAGACTAACTTTAAAGACAATTTCTTATGTTTTTTAATATAATCTCCGATTTTAATAATCAATATATTTGCCCGTTGCTGGATTTTACATATAATGTTTTAATAATTCTGAGACTATTCCATTTTTTATTTCGTAGATTTTTAGTTTTTAAATTGCTCAATTTCTCTATTCTGCTAATTTGTAAGTTTTAGTTAATTATTTAACTTTTAAATTCTATTTTATTTTAATTTTCATTACTTTTGAATTCTCCAGATGTTTAGATTTATGCTGTATTGCAAAAGGTGTGTTTATGTAAGGCACTGATTTAAACTGAAGGGCGTTCGATTTCCGAAGTTCCGTGCTAACGGCCAAGTACCCCCTTTGAACACATAGCTCTAAATGCACGTGTCTCGCCTTAGCTTAAGTTAAAAGAGTGGAATGAGATGGAAATGGTTAACTGGAGTGGGAAATGTTTGATTTGGGTTTTAACCTCTTGTTGGTAATTTAAGGCTGCCCTGATAATGAACGCTATCCGCTATCCATTATCTGCGGTCCCATTTCATTCGCACTTGGAAAAAAAATTTAAATAAGTTTAGCTATCAGCTATTTAGCTATCAGCTTTAACTTAAAAAATTAGTAACTTTAAAAATTTAGCCAACAACTTCAAAAATTAGAAAATTTAACTATTGTCAGATTACAAATCTGCACAATAAAGAATTTATAAAAGGGATAAGTGACTAAATTAGGAAAATTGGATATTGTTTTACAAATTTAAACATCTACGAATTATGAAATATCAAATTTTCTTTGAATTTCTATTTTTTAGTCTACTAAATTCAAACCTATATGAATTTAAAATATTCATTTTAATTTAGAAAAAGTTTCTTTGTAATTTTGTAAGGTGAAGGAGTTTTTCAGTTGTAATTTCCCAAGGGCGGTGATAATTCGAAATAATTTTTTGCCAAAAATTTCGAAAACAAGTATATTGATAAAAGCACGAGGCCGTAGGCCGAGGGGATTTCCAAAAAATTATGAGAATTTATCAACGAACGAGGGGAATTCGTTTAGAAATTGTTTTGCCATTTTTCATTTCTTTATATATTTTTTATGAATTATAATACTATACATTGGCTACTGGGATATCAGTTGATTATTTCAAAATTAGGCTGAAAATTTTTTGCCTTAGTTTTATTTTAATTTAAACCAATGAAATTCTCTAAAATGTAATGACATCATTCAATTTCACCAATAACATTTGAATTATACTAATAACAAATATTTATACGTCTGGCCTACTGGGATATTAAAAATTATCAGTCTAATTTTGAAATAATTAACTGATATCAAAGTAGGCCAAGTAATATACTTGCTTTCGGAATTTTTAACAAAAAACTATTTCGAATTTTAGCTGCCCTTGTGAAATTACAACTGATAATTTTTAATATCCCAGTAGGCCAGACGTATAACTATTTGTTATTAGTATAATTCAAATGTTATTGGTGAAATTGAATGATGTCATTACATTTTAGAGAATTTCATTGGTTTAAATTAAAATAAAACTTAGGCAAAAAATTTTCATTGTAATTATTATTTTCTTGTTAATTGTTAAATATCACTCTTAAATTTCAAATAGTATCGTTCACTTTAAAAAAAAGTTTAATTCAGGAAATACGTTTTACATCTGGTTATTGTAACTTACAAATATTTAAGAAAGAATGAGAACATAGTTTATTAATAAAAATGCCAAAAACAGAAATTGTGTATGGTAGGTAGTTCAAGTTATAGTCAAATAAATTATTTAGAAACAATAAAGTAGTAATGTTCATAGTACAAGTACTACAATTGTTGGAACTCAAAAATTGTTCCAAAATTTCCAATTAAATTAATTTAATCCACCGATTTTATTAAACAATTCAAAGATGTAGGAGAAATTCAGTTAAAAACAAAATCCAAATAATATTTCCACGAGTTGTTTTGTTTCCATAAACCATTGTTTTTAGTTTTAATAGGTGAAAGTTTTTCTCAAATGTCTTAGCTCTATACATACACTTACATAACTAAGTCGTAAAAAATAATTCCAGTTACTATAAATATGTTTCGATTAATCCACAAATTTCATAATTTTATTTGTTTTTTGCCAAAAAATAGAGTTAGTTCATCACTGTTCACTTTAATACATGTAATTGCTTTTTGTTTTGAGATGAAATATTTCTTTTATTGAAACTATGATTATGTTGTAATTAGCTGCCATAGCAAAGATTCCGTTAAAAAATAGTATTGTACTACTAATGACCTACAAATTACTTTTAAACTATAAGAATCTAAGTACCAGTACGGGTCCATCATTTTAAGCAATTCTATCTTTCATAATAAAACTCAATGTTTACAATACTGTAATTGCATAGATGACTTCCACGAAAATTTTCGCACAAAAAAATTTTTTTTGATTTCAGATTTAATTTTTTAAAAATTTTTTAAAAATGTTTTTCTCAAAAAAAAACTGATTAAAAAACAAATACAGAAAGAGGTGCACCGAAAGTGGGACAAATGAATATTATCAATAAAATTTAATACTATCGATAAAATAGTTATTTTTTCTGTGTCCGAACAAAAAATTGTCATCTATTTTACAGTTTTCAATAATTAAATTTAGGACGTTCTATTATTAGACCAGGGCCAATCCTGTTAAAGGAAAAAAAATTCTTAGCAGATTACGAATGGTCGGAAAATTTAGTTAATGGTCTAAGTAATTAAGGGAAAATCGACCGAACTGAGTAAAAGTCCCGGAAAGGGGTGGGGGGTTGTAGTATATACGTTTTTAGGGGTTTGTATTAGTTTTTTGCAATTTGCGACTAAACTATGCATCTTATCGAAAAAAGTTGAATGTAAAAGTTGTAGATAATGAAAAAATCTAAAAGTCTTACCGGAAATTATTGACCATAACCACAAAATTATCGAGAAAAATGCAAAAAACCGTTTTTTTGTTTTTAATTTATAACTATCGCAAAAGTTTTTATATTTTCATGAATAAAACATGAATAATTTATGAACTGAGGATGACGTAAGTCGAAATCGATATTCTATAAAATAAATTCAAATTGTTACTATAAGGAAGATTATATTATTATTAATAAAATAAAAAACTAATACAAACCCCTAAAAACGTGTATACTACATCCCCCACCCCTTCCCGGGACTTTTACTCAGTTCGGTCGATTTTTTCTTAATTACTTAGACCATTAACTACATTTTCCGACCATTCGTATACTGCTAAGAATTTTTCGTCTATTTCGATATTACAACGGTTTGGCCCTGGTTTATTATTTTTATGTATTATGATAAAATCATCTAGGTAGCAGTTACGTAATAAATTTTTTATACTCTTTTGCGTAATGAAATAATAAACAATATTATATTGTCAAGAAAAACCAATCAAATTGCATTTTCAACAAATATCAAACTAATATCAACGTCAAAAACAAACACGATACTTTATAAATTATTTCAAAAACAAATTAAATGTAAATAAAAAACAAATAAATTTATTTATAGTTTGATCGTAGAAAAAGTAGAGAGAAAACATGCATAAAATATTAATACATATCTCTTCGTATGAATTTAAAGGACTCGCTATGGTCGTGTTTTCATATTCGAACGTTATTTTTATCATTATGTGCAATACACTAAAAATATAATTCTTAAAACTACGGTTGTGTTTGCGATGGTATTAAATTATTGAAATATTCGCTTGTTTCATCTCGTGTTTAACCACCACCAGAAGGATCCATGGATCAAATTATTGTGATTACATAAAAATGTTTTTCTTTTGTTAGAAAATTTAAATTTATTAAAATACACACTTTTCTACGATTTTTGTTATTTACATTTATATTATAAATTTAAAAGAAAACCCAAAATAAATCAACAATAGTCATAAAATTAGAAATAAAATTCAATATACGGTAATAAATTAATTATAAATTAAATCATGTTTAGACAAAAATCAATACTTAAATGTTTTTAGAAAACAAAAGAAAAATGTGTAGAATGGTAACGAATATGTGTGCATTTTATATTAATATAAATATATTATTTTCATAAAAAGAACTACATGAAACGGTTTAACGGTTAAATAAAAAATTAATTAAAAATAGTGAGACTGTGTCATTTAAATTTAAAATTACAAAAAAAAAAAATTTAAAAACTAATCCAAAATTTACTATCGAAAATTTTATTTTTTCATTATTTTATTAATATAAATAAAAACATTTCATTTTATTATACGTATATAAATATAATTTCCAAAGATAATCAAATAAAATAATGAAAAATAAATAATAACACATTAATTATTTAAAATAATTATTATATTAATATACTAAATTTATTATTAAACTAATAAATAAAATTAAAACTAAAAAAATATAAATATGCTTTATTAGGTTATTTTTGAAACTTAAATTAATGAAAATTTATTAAATAAATTAAATTAATTATAATATACTGATAAATTAAATATAATAATTAAATTAAAAAAATTTTAATTTATGTCTTTAAAATTAATTCAATTTTCTTATAATTAATGTTTCATTATTTGTTTGTAATAAATAACTTAATAACGAGTATTAAATTTTACAAAGTTTAGGTATTTATATTTTTAAAATATTGTTTAAGATCTGAAATTTTATTTATAATTGTTGAATTTTGTGGTTTGAAAAATCGGAAATGCTTGTTATTTAGAGACAAAATCAGTATAATCGTGTTATCAGACATAAAATCTGAAAACTGTGTTATTTTGAAAAGGAAACTCTTTTTGTTTTCAACAAATAAAAAAACTTGAATTTAGAATTGTGATGTAAGATATTCACTTTAAGTAGACTCGATCTCTATTGATTTATAAACAATTATTTTAAAAATACTTTAATCTAATTTTGAAAATAATTGACAATCCAATGTTTTATTTTAAATAACAATGTTCTAAAAAGGCCTGTAGGATAGATATGATAACTTATTGATTTCAATTAAAACTATTTTCGAAATGTCTAAAAATTAGGAAATTTTGTCGATGGTACAAATACAATAAGAAATATTAAAAACGATAGCTGATTTTTTTATGCATTTCTATCGTATTTTCGTGTAGAAGTTTTTTATCATAGTTTGCTATCATTTTTTAAATTTCGTTATGCCTCAGTGTTGGGATACGTAAAATTTTCTGAAGTTTTTTAATTCTTATAACATTTCTTATAACATTACATTTGTTTCAAAAATAACGTACAAAAACATCATAAATCCTTTCAAATCAAACATTTATGTAAATCAATAAAATATTTAACTCGAAAATTCTAAACCGAACGAAGTCGAACTTTGAGAACCATTCCTATTTTGGATTTAACGCACAAAGGTGTTTGAGTATTACAATTTATAAATCAAACCGTAATAATTTTAGATTAAAAAATTAAAGATTTTCTAGATAATTAGTTTCCTGATTATTCAAACTCGCTCAAAGGTAGTAAAATTTTTCATCAACCTTTTTGGTCTAAATTGGTCATTCATTTTTAATCATATTCATATCAGCAATACCAAAAATCACTATTCGATTTTTCTCTTCAAAAAATTTCATTCGAAAGAAAAATAAAAAAATTTAGAAACAACACATAACCCAAATCCTTATAATTTTATTTGCTTAAAAACAAAACATATCGAACTAGAAAATTATTAATTTTTATTTTATTTATTATAATTTTAATATAATTGTATAATAAATTCATATTTTTTAACTTACTAAAAACAAAGAAAATTTAATGAGAAATCCAAAAACCCTAGTCAATTTATTATTCGACTCTTTTCATTTTAACTAATTTCAAAAAATATATAGTATATTTTACAATTAACACTTTAAACTATTATTTCAAGTAAACTATCAATTAAATTTTAATTATTTACAAAAAAAAATTGAATTAATTTTGAGTAAAACAAGAAAAGAAAATCATTTTTAAAATAACTTTATATTTTTTTTAAATATTTTTATAAATAAAAAAAAACAAAATATGTATATTTAGTATTACAAAATTTATTAAATAAATAAATATAAAAACTAAAACCTTAAATTTTTAAAAATAAAATATTTAAGAAATATAAAAAATTTTAAAAAAATTCCAAAAAAACAGTTAGAGAAAAAAAATATAATGTGTTGCTAGTCTCAATAACTTATCAAAGAAAAATAAACAATTTAGACACAATTAACTAATTTAATTAATTAATTGAAATAATAGAAATTTAAAAAAAATGTAATAATCTAAAATAAAAACAATTAATAATACTAAGTTTAAGTTTAATTTTTATGTGGAACTTCTTTTTGTTTTAACAAAATATTAAACTAAAACAACTTATATTAATTAATTTTAAATAAAAAAAATTATCCAAAATTTCATGAAAATAAAATAAAAACAAAACAAACAGAAAAATTGCTGCAAAAATATATTTAATTTAATTTAGAAAATTAAAAAAAAAGGCAGATTGTAAATTAACAATATGTATCTATATATCTTTTTAAAACACGAAAGAAAAACCTATCTTATATATTATATAATTGGGTAATCAAAAGAAGCAAACAAATTAAAATCAAATTCAGAAAAAGAAAATAATAATTAAATTAAATATTATTGTTTTAAGGGCGTAAAATATGTGTGTAAATGATAATAAAAAGATATATACATATACTAAAAAAAACATTAAATTTAATTGAAAACATGCAAAAATAATTCTTTTAAATGTTTAATGTTGTTTACTTTATTTTTTCTTTGAGAATTAAATATATATTTAAAAAAACGTAAAATGGTTGTTTTGAAACGGTAATCTAACTAAACTGATATGTAATAGTGATTTCATTATTCAACGGCAGTCGTGTTACAAGTGCCTTTAAATTAAATTAATTTAGTTTTTTACATTTTTTATAGATAGAGCAGAAAACATAAAACTGAAAATTAATTCTCAGTATAAAGTTGTGTGTGACTGACTGATACCATAAAACACATACAAATTAAGAGATTAAAAGTATACATGTATGATCAGAATAGTAACTTCGGATAGTGAAAGAAAAGAAGAATTATGAAAAGCAAAAAAGCATTATGTCTTCTGTGTCATCACCAACAAACAAATTCAATAATTAATTAAAAATTTCATTGTATTATTGATACAAAAATGAAAAGTTGCTCAGTTATTAAAAAAGTAACAAGTGCGAATATAACTGGCTCGTCGAGGGTTCCGTGTTTATTAATATAGAAAGAATACTTCTTCTCGAAAACACAATTTTAGAAATAAACCAAAAACGGTGCTTTCGAAAATTACAAAAAAAATGTTTTGTACTTTTCGAAATTTCTACTTTCAACCACCCCCAATGAACATTTGAAATTATAACAACCAAAAAAAAATTTCGGTTACGATTTAGCAAAATCGCTACTCCCGTGAATTTTTAAAAAAAAATTCTTATGTAATGTTCGCAGATAAGGAGGGGGTTTTGTAAAACAAAATTTTACATTTTCGAAAATAAGTCGAAAACTGCTTTCGAAAATTAAAAAAAAAACTGTTTTGCACTACAACAAAAAATCACCTTTCATATAACATGCCATGATCAAAAATAATTTTTTTTCGAAATTTCTACTCTCAACCCCCTCCAATTATAACCCGTCCCCCTGAAATCATAACAACCAAAACAGAAAAACGGTTTTTTTGTGCGAAATTCCTACAACCGTGAACATTTTTCTTTCTTAATGTTCGAAGTTAAGGGGGAAGAGGAACAGAAAAAACACTCGTTTTCGGCAATAACTCAAAAACTAAGCAGTCGAAACTTCTTTAAATTTTTTTTTTTTGAAATATTTCATGTTTCGATTCTCTAAACCAAACTCGATTCCTTAAAAAAATCCTTTGTTTTACTATCTTCTTATCTATGTCCATAAAGTGGAAAAAATTTCAAGATGATTGCACTTATAGTTTGTGAGTAAATCGATTATGTAGAAATTCGGACGGACACCGAAGTCTCACGTTTTTACTTTTTCAAAGTACGGAACCCTAAAAATACAAATTCTGCATTCAGAGTCGTACTTTAGAATATATTAATTTAAATATAGTCAATGAATCCAATAGACTAATAGCACTCAAACACGATTTGAGTGATTTGAAAATTTTAGACTTTTATTTCAAATCCATTTCTAGATTATTTGCCGCTCCAGTAGGCCATTTTGTTTAACGGTTAATGGATCGAAAGAAATGATTTTTCCGCAATTTTTTTTGACAATAAAAAATAATTGTGTAATAGAAATTACAATATGTGGCACAAGAACACATAAATACCGTTTAAGTAACCTAGGTCCCACGACAAAATGCGTTCTGAGGTGTTAATTGACGATCTTTGTAATTTTTTAATACCTTTATTGATTGAAGGCACTCGAGAATATTAACACAGATCCTACATGTATCTTTAAAGGCTTGCAAATTGCCTTGGGATCTACCTTAGGATTTTACCATAGTAGTTGATGAGTTGAGAGGAGCTATCATGATCTGAAGAAAATTCCCAACCTAAACATAAAGAAATACTGCCCAATAAACATAAATATAAAAACAGAATGAGAAATTGGGAGGGGATGTGTATGTGAGGGTTACTATCTTTACATAACCAATATTTCTATTAAGCTTCCTCAGCCGACATTTGTTCGTCTTATTACAACAAAAGTATGTTGAATATTAGAAGGGCGGCTGATCGTGTGATATGGTAAGCGGAAAACAATAAGTGTGATCAGAGCGTTGGTTGCTGTGGAAGCCGGAAACGATGTACATAAACAAGTAACAGATCATTCGAGTATATCGGCGCCTACCAGACAGCGAAAAACAGATAACAATATCATACAATATCAACCGGAGTTGGTGATGACTATAGTGTACAGAGACTATTCGAAAATATATTCATTTTTTCTATGAGGAGATTAAGAAATTAGTGACAAACGTCACGAGCAACTCAGAAAAAAGGCGCACGAGAAAGAAACAGTTATTCAAAAAAAACAATTTTACAAAGGGAGGGAGATCAGTTTTTGATGATCTATAATATTTTTAAAATTTTTGATCTATGGGATGTGACCACCACGAGTATCATATAAGTCCCTGCTATTTAGATATGAGTTAACGTGAGATATCACTGGCAGTACGCTACCACAAAGTGATATACTAGTCGTCATAGTGATATACTAGTTCATCCGCTCTTCAATCACCAGAAGAACCCTTTATCTTAGTATTCCTTAGTAGACTATTCCTTGATGATGTCATGCTATTGCTAGTTCGATGAAACTCGCAGCGGCTCGTTTCATTAAAGAAGCAACTACGTGCCATCATCAAAGAACACAGGATAAGTAAGATTAAGGGTGATTGGGGTGTGCTACCGTTGACCGTTAGGAGTATGATCTCGAATTATAACGTCATTCTGCTTTCTCGATGTATTCTGATATAACTTACTCCAGCTGTTAATTAATTACGCTCCTATCAATTATAATGGCGGGGGTTGCTAACGTGAAAAATTAATTGGTTTGTTATCGGTAAGTAAAGTATATTTGGCAGTTTGATTCTACTTCCTCCTTTACTTATAAGATCTCCCGTTCCGACACGTTGCACAAATAAGATTTACAAACTTTGGTCTACATGAATAGATGAACCGGATCAACATGCAAACCTTTAAAAATCTTGGTCCCACAACCCTCCTTGCATCAATTTGTTTGCTATTCCTTCATCCTGTCATGAAATATGCCAATATTCATATATCATATTTGATTGTATAATCGGATTTATTGTTTAGTTATCCATTCGTAAAAAAACTAGTTTCTATCAACATTTCAGAACGCATTTTATTGTCCAAAGTTTGCAAATCTAATAATTGTGCGATGTGTCGGAACCGGACATCTTATAAGCAAAGGAGGAAGTACAATCAAACTGCCAAATATCCTTACCGATAACAAACCAATTAATTTTTCACGCAAGCGACTACCACCATTAGAATTGAAAGGAGCCTAATTACATAATAGCTAGAGGGAGTTTTCATTTGGTATACGCCGTTATAATTCGGGATCATATTCCTTACAGTTGAACGACTAACAAATTTATTAGTTGCAAGGAGTTTATTAGGTGCAAGGGAGTTTATCAAATTGGATTTACGAAATGAGTATCTGTTATAAAGTGTCTTAAAAAGTGTATTATATAGTGCACGTATTTCGTGACTCCGTTCAGTCGATACGAGTTTTTGAGATAACCGTTCGGGCCATGCAATTCGGGTAAGATTCGGCAGATTCTTAAAATTCGTCAGTAACTAACGTATTCCAGGATTTGGTGAAGAGCAAAATATGGCGTGATTATTCCAGATAGTTCGGGTGAGATTGTGAAGTTAAAAGTTATAAAAGTTGCACAGGGTATTGACTACACGAAATTGACAACACTATTAACATGGGATCGACGACAAAGAACTTCAACAATTTTTGGTTTTAACAAGGTACGAGGAAGATATTTCCCTATTGGCGAAGTCTCTTATAGGTTTTCCACGGAAGGATACAGTGTATGAAATTTCAAAGAGTTGGCGGTGCAGGTGCAGTTTTACGTACAGGTGCAGTTTTTCGCTGGTAAATGTTTACCTGAAATTTAAATTCGGAACATATTTTGCGGCATTCAAATGAACGATGGAGAAAAAGAAAATTTGTTCCAGCATCGCAAGATGAGAGCGCCCATTAACGGAATACGATTACAAAGACGAACACTGGTCTGGTCAATGTACACAACATGTTGACGCTCTTTTGAAATGAACTGAGGCTGTTAATTCAAGTGAAGGTGAAAGCAGTTCAAAACTAACGTATACAGATTCAGAAGATTATATACTGAAACATTTAGCAATTTAGCATTAGGTTCGTATGACAAAAGTAATACAAAACGGTGTTTTGAACAGAAACCAAATATATTGAGAGATGTGATTAGATTTTAGAAATTAAAAAATTTTGAAAAACTAACAATATAAGTAATGCTTACAGTTACAACTTACACGTATGCATAAAAAAGAGCATGTAGCGTTTTAAATAAATATAAAATGACAATTTGTCACGTTTTTCATCATTTTGTGTGCCGGGCATTCACATACAACAGAAACTGAAAAATATTCAAAATTCAAAATTCTTATCAAAATTTACAGGCTGATTCTGAGTTAAGAGGTCTTAGCTATGATTATTTTTGTTATGACAATTCAACTCAAAAAATAAAGTTTCAATAAGGTCCAATCAAAACGCTTCATTTACTATTTTTTAGCAAATCAAAACGATTTGTTTCGATTATTTTTTTCTGTTAGGAAGGAACAGCGAATATTTTCGAATATTTTCCGCCTACTTAATATATTAATTTAAAACAAATATGCACATACAAAATTATGTGAAAATGCAATTTGCAAATAGTAAAAATGTCCGTTTTCATTCATAAATGATTGCATGTTTATGTTTATTTATCAAAAATAAATTACAAATTTATAACATTTATGCGCCTACTAAGAAGAAATAATATTTAATTTTGTTTGACAACAAAGGATTATGTTGTTTGAAATAATGTTACTATTTCTGTTCGTTAAATTGTCTGCTAAATACCACTCGTCATCAAATTATTAGTCGATTATTTTTCAACATTACCACTCATGCCATTTGAGGTCAAAAATTTCCCTCGTGCGCTACGCGCACTCGGGACCTCAAATGACATTCGTAATAATGATTATGAAAAATAATCGACTATTATTTGACGACTCGTTATATTATATATGACAATTTTTTTAAGAGGAATATCTTAATTGCGATTCTGTGAACGTTGTCATAAAAAACCTCATAATAATTCTACAAATATTTTGGAGATCTTTCCAACGGCCATTTTTATAAACAAAATTATTAAATTATTAAAATTATAAAATGTCATATTTTCTATTGTGGCAGATATAATAATTGTGACAGTTTCTGGTCATGTGACATTTTCTGGAACAGAAACAATTAAATTTTAATTGTTTCTGTTTCAGACAAAACAGACGAATTTTAAATTCAGTTTCGGTTTCTGTTGTATGTGAATGCACGGCTTAAGTTGATGAAGCTTAATTATCATTTATCTTAAAAGATTTGAAGGCATTCGAATTCATTGGATCAATCAGAAGAAAAATTGGTATATTTCACCATTATCAACTCGAGTGTGCAAATTTCGTTTATAGAAATTAACGAATCAAATACAAATTTGTATTTTTAAATATTCACTTTTGAACATTTATTCGATATCGAATACAGTTTGTCATCAAATATTCCTTTCATATTTTTGACTGTATGACACTTACGCCTAGGCTTCTTATCTAGTGAAACAATAATAATGTTCTTTGAAAAATTGCATAAAAAGTATATATTAAATTTAAATTCCTCATATATATTGAAATCCTATTATAGTTCTCATGCAAGATTAAAAGATACTGTTACATTATGTGACCAAAAATATGAAGTTGATTCATGGACAAATATAACACCAAAAATAAAATCGTATGTTGATCGAAATATTTACTTACAAAAAAATCATCCACTTTCATTACTTCGGAAGCGAATAGTTGACTTCTTCTATAAAAAATATGTAAATTCCAAAGGCAATCCAATATTTAGTGTATATGATACATTAAAGCCAAATGTTACAGTGGGACAAAATTTTGATAATCTTTTGATACCAACTGATCATTCAAGTAGGAAGAAGAGCGATTGCTATTATATTAATGAAGGGAATTTATTGCGTGCTCACATGACGGCGCATCAGGTACATGTTATAAACATTCCACTTAATTGTATTTAAGGATTGATTGTATCGTTTATTTATTTAGGTGGATCTAATTAAATCGGGACTGGATAATTTTCTTATGGTTGGTGATGTTTATCGGCGAGATGAAATAGACACAACACATTTTCCTGTATTCCATCAGGTTTGGAGCTTAGATTACAAATTCTAATTGATTTACTTTTATTTGCATAACCTTTGATTATATCTTGAAAAGATTGTTAGCCAGAATAATACTACGATCAGATCATTTCATAAATTTATTTTTGTCGTTTTCTATTCATTAAAACAGAGGCATATGCGTCATTACAAATCAGCAAACCTCTTGGGTTCCATATCAGAAGGTAAACACTCTGGACGAGTGTTGAAATTTTACCTGCAATGCGATGGAATCTTGTAAAAAAAATTCAATAAATTTGTCTAATATAATTATGATATGGCTATATCTCGAAAAACCCATGGGCCATCTGTTTTTGTAGTAACAATTTTACTGTAATACTAGTGGCTGATGTGTATCAAACTTATTCATAATCCCTAACTATGTCTAAAATTTATTCCTAACTAATTTTCAGCTTGATGGCGTTCGTATACTACATAAAAATGCCATTTTTAAAAATAATCCGGATTTAGAAATAATGGAATCATCGTACAAAACAAATCCTCAATCATTTTCATCAAACGCATTTACTTCAAAATGTTTAGATGAAATTAAACAACCGTGTCACACCCTAGAAGCTGTGAAACTAATAGAGTACGAACTAAAATCCATTTTAGGAGGCCTAGCAAAACATTTGTTTGGTGATAAAATAGTGTATCGCTGGGTTGATACATATTTTCCATTTACTCAGCCATCGTGGGAACTAGAAATATTTCATAATGAAAAATGGATGGAAGTACTTGGAACTGGAGTCATGCGAAATGAAATATTACAAAAATCTGGAGTTAATGGTTCAATAGGATATGCATTTGGATTAGGCTTAGAACGATTAGCTATGATCCTGTATGACATTCCTGATATCCGATTGTTTTGGAGTACAGATACAGGATTCTTAAACCAATTCAATGAAGAAAATTCTAAAAATCGTAAAAAATACAAACCCGTATCAATTTATCCTCAATGTACAAATGATTTATCATTTTGGCTACCTGACAATTGTAGTATTGAAGAATTTGAAGCAAATGACTTTTATGAAATAGCACGAAGTATAGGTGGTGATATTATTGAACAGATTACATTAGTCGATAACTTTAAACATCCGAAAACTGGAAAATCTAGTTTATGTTATCGAATTGTATATCGACATATGGAGCGAACGTTAACACAGAATGAAGTTAATGGAATTCATCAAAATATTGCTGATGCTGCTGTTAAAAGTCTAAACGTTCTTATTAGATAAAAACAATATAAATATGTAATTTTAATGATTTGTTCTTATTTACAAAAAATGAGCTATCAAAATATGTATATCTATAAATGTAAAAACATTTCTAAACTTTTTAAAATTTATTTAAAAAAATATTTGTGGTTAAATATAGATTTATAATAATAGTAATAGCGTAATAGCATAAATAGCCATTTTTACACAACACGAAATAAATAAAATGTATTTATATAATTGATTTATCACATATATACTCTACGTGAATCTCGGATTGCTGGAGTATTTGGGTGTCTTGTTGGTGGTTGTACTACATCTTTCCACATCATCCGTGCAAATATAAACATTCCCCCAATTATATTAGACAGTAATTGCAGTGCTGTTATAATTGTTGGAGTTAGCACTCGAATTAAATGTGTGAGTTGTTCCAATAACTCAAGCGAGTATTTACCAAAACCCTCAATAAACCGAATAGCCCCAATACAACAAGAAACCATTAACAAACACATAATTTTCAAAACAGCCGAAATATTTGAAAATGTTAAATGAATCGAACAAAAGGATAATACAAAATCATTGATTGCAAGTTTATACTTTTCAAATAGCTCAAGGAAGTTTTTAGCTATGTCATCTTTATCGTACTGTATCCTTTCCCATGGCTCAGAATTATCTATTTTTTCAGGACCGGCAGTTTCATATGGTCTTAGACATTTTATTTTAAGAAAAATTTCCTGTTTTTTAACGATAACACGCTTTATACAAAACCAGTACAAACCAAAAGGTTTGGATTCAAGTTCCGTCCACAAACAATATCCATTTGGAGCACCAATGGTGTTTGGCTCAGTTAAACCAAACCACATATTTTTATTCCCGTACAGTTCATTGAATTTTGTTTTTATTTCGTCAAGTTTGTTAATCAATTCATTTTCATTTTTTCCTATAACAACTAAGTCTCTGTGAGAGTTCAAAGAGTTTACAAGACGTTTCTCTTGATAATGTCCATAAAAAATATAGTTTTTAATTAGTTTTTTTCCTAATAAAGCGATTTCATGATCGATAGGAGTGCTTGTACGTGGAGGATAATCCGTATTTAACGGAATATTCCATTGGATGTCATTCGCCAGTTCCTAAAAAATTATTTCATGAATTGATGATATTTACAAAATTATGCTTGTTGTAAATACTTCTCTCATCATTCAGATTGAAAATTAACAGTTTATATAATCAATTGATATATTTAAAAAAATAAAATAATTAATTTCACTTTCTATTGAAATTTCACTTTACAATATTATTAATTTCACTTCACAATATTATTGAAGTTTATATTTAGTATTGCCATATCAACGTTGTTTATTTATTCGGATCATTTTGAAGTTTTTATGTTTACAGTGGTCTAATTTCCTGACGCAAAATGCACAAAATGATTATTATCATCCATCATACCTTTACCATATTCTTTAATCTTTTCCACGCTTTACTTAACAATCGATTTCTGCATTGTACAAATATTCAACAGTCAAACTGTCATGATCACTCACTGTCATATTGACAGAATGCAGAGGGATTTCTTTGTCCTTACATCGTGCAAATGGCATGCTTTGCCCGAATCAATCGTCTAATCCACATTAGTTTAAAAAAAGCGTGCATCAACACCTCCAGCTGGGTTTAACATGCGATTTGCGAGCTTCGCGATGGTGCTATTATAACCAATCAAAAATAAGAATTTGGTGGCGAATAAAAAATTGTCTTCTTTGATTGGTTAATATACATTTCACAGTCCACACTCCACAGTTCGCATGTTAAAATCCAGCTTCAGTAACGCATGTTAATGTGGGACCAAGGCTGCTTTCCAAACGACGACTAAAGCTGGGCGTTCACATAAAACAGAAACCGAATTTCATACAAATTTGACAGCAACTGAAACAGAAACCGAACTTAGAAACAGAAACTGAAAACTCGTCTGTTTTGTCTGAAACAGAAACAATTAAAATTTAATTGTTTCTGTTCCAGAAACTGTCACATAATATTAATTATTATTTTGAATTTTGATAATAGAGTTTTGAATTTTGAATAATGTTCAGTTTCTGTTGTATGTGAATGCCCGGCTTTATTTTTGGAATGTAACTTATACTAGTTTCCCACCGCAGAAATTTACTATGTAGTATAGCAAATATTTGATATTAGTTTGATTTCTCACCGTTCATATTATATTAAGATAATGTTTCGGTGGGAAACCAAACCTAACTTGACACTAGAATAAAATTGATATATCAAAATACCGTACTGTCAATTTTATATTTGATATTAGCGTTATAGTTTTTAAAATGAAATTTACAACCCAGAGAAAATCAAACTAGATTTAGATCAGCCCTGCCATTGTTTTTGAACAGCATAAAATACGTATAAGTTTTATTCTATAACGTCTTTTTAAATAATTCTCTCACGAAAACCAAACGTCTACGTTGACTACGTTTTTCATGTCCTATTCCTTTATAATGCTATACTAAATATATCCATATCATAATCAACAATTAATACATACACTTTAATTTATTAAACTTCAGAAATGAATAATACAAGCTAAAAATCGCAAGAAAACACAATGTTTACAAATTCCATAAAATGACATTTCACCTATAAAATAATAATTACGTTTCACACCGTCGATATTATACTTTATTTGATAAGTATTATATTTACTAGCTAGCAAATGAAAATAGCAAATTTAAAATAATTGTTGTGATAGTTTGCTTTCACACCGTTGCTATTATACTTTATTAAACTATACTAGCTAGCAACTTGCTACGGTGGGAAACTAGTATTATACTAGTTTCCCACCGCAGAAATTTACTATGTAGTATAGCAAATTTTTGATATTAGTTTGATTTCTCACCGTTCATATTATATTAAGATAATGTTTCGGTGGGAAACCAAACCTAACTTGACACTAGAATAAAATTGATGTATCAAAATACCGTACTGTCAATTTTATATTTGATATTAGCGTTATAGTTTTTAAAATGAAATTTACAACCCAGAGAAAATCAAACTAGATTTAGACCAGCCCTGCCACTGTTTTTGAACAGCATAAAATACATATAAGTTTTATTCTATAACGTCTTTTTTAAATAATTCTCTCACGAAAACCAAACGTCTACGTTGACTACGTTTTTCATGTCCTATTCCGTTATAATGCTATACTAAACATATCCATATCATAATCAACAATTAATACATACACTTTAATTTATTAAATATCAGAAATGTATTACAAGCTAAAAATCGCAAGAAAACACAATGTTTACAAATTTCATAAAATGACATTTCACCTATAAAATAATAATTACGTTTCACACCGTCGATATTATACTTTATTTGATAAGTATTATATTTACTAGCTAGCAAATGAAAATAGCAAATTTAAAATAATTGTTGTGATAGTTTGCTTTCACACCGTTGCTATTATACTTTATTAAACTATACTAGCTAGCAAATTGCTACGGTGGGAAACTAGTATTATTCTAAACTTATTCGAATGAGTATGTTGGCGAGGTGGTGCTGAGTAGTTCTTGAGGTGGCACCTTTCCTTGCAAGTATTACACTGAATAGATGTTGTGTTTACCCTTAAGATGTTTTTACATATAAGTAGAGTGCCATATTTTAGTTGGTCCTGGATTTCTTTCAATACCAGTTATGCCAAGGAGTGTTTGCAGCAGTGAGGCCAGTGACAGCTGCTTCTTTACCAAAAAAATGGAGCGTCGGATTCGGAGCTTCCGTCGAAATTGTTGTGATGGTCCTTGGTCGGAATTGAATTCCGAGTGCTTCTGGGGCGTAGACCCGTCCATCTTGAGAAGCTATTGACAAGTGTCCCGCATGTGAGGGCACGCCACACGATGTAGACCACCTATTCAGTTGTCCTGAAAATATAACCAACCTGACGAAGCAAAATCTGTGGTACCGTCCAAGGGCAGTAGCAGAATTCCTTAACCTGGAGCAGGAGGATTAGCACCAAACACGTCGAACAACAACAACACATCAAATAAGTCGTCGTTTGGAAAATAGCCCAAGGCTTTAAAGAACTTCTATGTGTTGTGACACATATCCAATTTATCCAATCCCGTCTATCTATGTGTTGTGAGCTGTAACACATATTATGACGGTTCTTGCAATATATGATTTCTTGATGTAAACGTAAATTACATGTATCATTATCAAAATTCTTTCAAAATTACATTCGTATTTCGTCAAAATATATTTTGTTGGTTGTTGTACAACATAAATTGTAACCAATAGACCTTTTCCCGAAAAAAACTTGACAGTTGTGATCAGCTGATATGCATTTCGAAAACTTTAAATAATTTTATTTCTTGCAATTTCCAAATCAAGATTGTTTTGTGTTGCTGTTAAGTTGGTTTGGCAAGATTATTTTAACTTAGGCGCGAGTGGATTTTTTTTATTATTTTTATCGTAAATTAAGAAAATTTAGTAAAAGGGACAGTTTTGATCGTTTATCTTATAAGCATATAGGAAATAAAGCAAAAATATTGTATGGCTTTTGCTTTTTTCAAAGGCCTGTATCTTGGACCCCGGGGCTCCGATACAACTCGTTTTCAGTGAGTGATTCTCTATCAAATAAAAAAAATTCTTGGCGCCTAAGTAAAAGTATATCCCCGTTGATTTTACTTTAGTTGCATTATTATTATGTTTGCAGTAAATTTCAATACATAATTACTGATTTCTAATTATTATTTGACAGATTACATACAGCAATATAACAATTTGAATTATAACAAGAAAGCCTATATTTAAAATATGTCAACAGTTAATGGTCCAAATACATGTGCAGAATTCTGCATGCAGCGAAATTAGAACATGCGTGTTGTTATATGAGAGCAATTACATGTAAATTCTGCAAGATATCTCTAATTCTAATTTCGCTGCACAGAGGCAGAGCTACCACAATAAAAACAACAAAAACTACTTGTTTGCTTTTAATTATAAGTTTGTTTTGTGTTTAAGTTGTTTATTATATTTGTCAAATTTTTCTGATAAATTTAAAAACATATATATATGTGCTTTGTGTGAACTCACGAGATAATGACAAATAACAACTATTAACTGTCAAAATTTTGTCTTTTGGAATTTATATTCACCACAACGAAACGTCAAAATTTGGTATAGCTATTTAGCATCATCAAATTGTGACAGTAGGCATAACAAATTATTTCAGAAGAAACAACAATTTATTATCGAAGTTTTTTTAAGTGTTAAAGCAATATTTATATTAGTACATATATTATATATATTTATTAACAGCAAACATAAAAATTAAAAAGTTTTTCACGTTATGTCAAAATTTTGATTTTACAAATTTCACCTTCACCAAAAACTTTGTTCTGTCAAATATTTGTGAGTTCGCACAAAGCAATGTACATACATTTTTGACTTCTATGTATTTCGAACGCACTTGAAGCAACAATTATGAAAAAACAAGCGTAGCTAGCTTCACAATCATATTTTGAAAAAATTTAAATTAAAAATGGTCGCCCTATTCTTTTGTCAGCGAAGAGCGACATTATAATAGGGAAAATATATTAATTTTTTTTGATAAAAGTAGTGTGAACATTATAAAAATTTACATCCTTTTTCTAGTTTATTACCAATTTTCAATTAATATATAATTAAATTAAACAAAAAACAACGTGACTAATATAAATTTAATTGTTTTTGGATGGATTATAAGAAAGATATATCTAATTAAAAAAATCAAGTTTGGGTGCATTTTTAATAATTTATATGAGACTGTCAGCAAATGTTTTTAAAATATAATAAAATTGGATATTGTTTAATATTAGAAAGATAAAAAAATTTATTGTGATGAAAACGCTAAACTTTTATGAATGTTATAATTTAGAAATTTCAGAATAACATACAAATTGGTTAAAAAAATTTGATATCTAAATGTGTGCTACTGCAAATTGATTTCCTGGTGGACGGACACACACTCGACATAAAAGACGACGACAAAAAAGAAAAAAAAACTTAAAATCGTATGTAAATTTTTTATAGTTTTTGTTTTAATTTTAAAATTATATATTTATGTAAACTATTTTTGTTTTTAGTTAAAATTTAAGTTTTTCTTTTCCTCATAACAAGTATGCAAAATTTGTTTTAGAAATTTGATGTAAAATTTAACGAAAATTATTTTTTGAGGTTTGTACAATTTCATTAAAAACAATATTTGTTGACATACACAATTGTATAACAATATTCATATTTATATCCTAAATTTTTTTTATTACAAATTCAGTTGGTTACTTTTGTTGATTATTGTTGATATATTGTTGCCATTTT
Organism: Diogma glabrata; assembly: GCA_963693315.1. Taxonomy (NCBI): domain Eukaryota; kingdom Metazoa; phylum Arthropoda; class Insecta; order Diptera; family Cylindrotomidae; genus Diogma; species Diogma glabrata. The sequence goes on along the minus strand of OY856187.1, from coordinate 17,948,448 downwards.
CATTACATAGAGTCGAACTATAAAATTGCATAAACTTGATGATATCAACTCAAAGTTTGGATGAATAATTTGATTCAAGAAAAACGATTTGGTTTTTTGTTTTCGAGTTTTATATTTTTAGCTGTTCATAAAGTTAATATTTTTTATTTAGATCTTGTATCGTGATATCGACAAATCTAAACCACTAAAAATACGTGGCTGGAAAATCTCAAATTTATTAAAGATAATTTTCCTTGCTGTATTTTTGCGACTTTGTTTTGTAATTTTTTGACTTGCCGTTTATCTGTTATCCCTCGAATTGTTTGATCCATATTTAGCTGATTTAAGCCTAAATCTAGGAACATTACACTTGTCCTTCCAAATAGCCATAACTGAATATGTTTAACTTTTTTGTTCTTCATTTTTTTGCATATTTACAACAATGAAAAATTAATAACTCATTATATAATTTCAATTACAGTAAATTTTGAAATAAGCTGCTTTTGTGTTAACATTTCACAATATATTTATTTATCTTTAAATTGAAGGTAAATTATTTAATTTTTACTAGTGGTGCCGTAAATTTGCATACTTTTTCTTAAAATATAGGCTACCGTCGCCGTTCTAGCTCACTTGCTAGAGCGATAACATTTTACATTAAGGGCTCCGGGTTCTACATAGTTGGTATATAGATATTTTCATCGAAGCCGTTTTGTATGATTGCTCGCATGTTTGTTTATTTCGGTGTTAACGTATTCCATTTTTAAGTCTATAAAGATATTTCTTTTATATCACGAAGCATTTATTTGTATAACCCCATAACTGGATATCATATTGTTACGTTTTTCCAACCTTACTTCGAATTGGCCTTACTCACAATTCGATAAACGAAATTCCCCAATTCCCCATCTTCCTGGATTCGATCACTAATTAGTAAGCACAAACACCAGGGTGGTTATTTTGTAGCGTTATCTCACTAGGTGAGATTAAAAGTGAGATAAAATATTTGTCTTTGATCGATAAATTAGATAAAAGAAATCATTTAAACATAATTTTTTTATCTCACTATTTATCTCACCTAGTGAGATAACGCTACAAACAGTGGCGGATTATGCCTTTAAGGGGCCTGAGGCGGAACAAAATTTTGGGGCCTAAGATTTTACCAAAAATTTTGCAAATGAGTTTGATTAAGACTATTTCTTAAATAATTTTTTATCCGCTTCAGAACGGAGAAAGATCGTTCCCCACTTGCGTTGCATATCGGCAATGTAAGAAATATTTTTAAAATAGTTTCCACATTGGGAAATGAAGATTGCAGGCCATCAATGATTACCTTGTACATCTTAAATGGACAAGTGATATTCTCTTCTTTTATATATTTTAAAAAACGATGTACTTCGTCTGTAAAATATTGTACTTCTATATCCCTCGCATATGTATTTGACAATTCTAAAATACACTTGCCAACTTCATCACTGGATATATTTTGATCAAAAAATAATTTAAAATTATTTAAAACAGTTTCATATATGGACGTTCTGGTAGACATTTCAGTGGCAAGTCTTTCACAGATCATATTGTGAGTATTTATAATAAACAATTCTCGTCCTACTAGCTGTGTATCATTTTCAGATGATTCATCATACATAATTTTGCGTTTTCTTTTTCGTCCTTCTTTGTAGCTAATATTGTCTGTTAATAAGTTTGCTTGCTTTTCTATGCTCTCAAAATCATTCCGAACATCCCTTATAAATTGTGACAAAGAATTAAACAGTTTTACTCCTTGTAATAAGTTCGTTTGAATATTTTGAAATTATTTTCTAGTACTATTGATTCTTTGCAATAATATATCCCATAGAACGGTTAATAAGGCAATTCATATTCACCGAAAGAGCTAGCTAATTTTTTAACCTCAACTTTAGTAATCGGTTTTTCGTCTTCATTTTCGCTAATTTGGATAAGAACATTTTTAATATTTTTGTAATTAAACCGCAAGGCGGATACTGCATCAGCTCTTGCAGACCGTCTTGTCACTTGTGTCACTTAATTTTTTAATATGTTTGGAATTAGGATCGGAAAAATTATCAATAAGCAACTTCCATCTGTGAGTAGATGAAGAAAAGAATACATATATATTTTGGATAAAGTTAAAATAATACACCGCAGTAGAATAGGCATCTGCAGCATAATTTCCAATTAAATTAAGCGTATGACTTGTACAAGGAATAAAAATGGCGGTCTCACTTAGAGTTTTAATTCTGGCTTGTAAACCATTATATTTTCCGGCCATATATGTTTGACCGCGACAATTTTTAATATCCAAAGACAAATTGTTTAAAGTTTTCAAAATAAGTTGTGCTAGATGCTGAATTGTAATTTTCAATTTGTAAAAATCCAAAAATCGTTCTCTCGCATCGCCCACTTTATCAATGTACCTTAATATAAAACTTAGTTGGTCAGTGTGGTTCACGTCTAGCGTAGAATCAAAAATAATTGAATAATATAAAGAGTCCTGAATTTCTTGAATTAGGTGTTCTTTTACTTCAGTTCCCATTAAATTTATAAATTCATCACATGTGGTATGTGATAAATAACTTACATTACCTTTTCCTGGATGGCTGTACCTCTCCAAATCATTTTTAAGAAAATCATCAAATTGGGATAGGTACTCAATGCATGTCATAAAATTTCCTTTTCTGTTCGAATCAATATCTTCTCGATGACCACGAAATGCTAAACCCAAAGTAGTTAATAGCTTTACTGTAGCTGCAACTCTTTTCAAAACTTCCCGCCAGCATTTTTGTTGTACTTCAATTTCACGAGCTATTTGAGTATCAATACGTCCAGTTACAAACAATCTTTTTTTCAAATTTTTCAAACAAATTTTTTAGACAATCTTTTTTCCAATCAACGTTGAACGAAATATACAACTAAAGCTAAAACACCTATACTATATCAATCATATCATATGGAAACCCTTTTCAAACGTTAATCCAAATGATGAATTTAGCATGTAATGTATAAAAAATACATGGATTTTAAGCATACAATAATAGATTTCAATTCTACACGTTAAAAAGTTTTCATTTATTTAGTTATATATGAAATTAATCTAAAATATGTACAATTATATGCTTAAAATTGAGGTTTTCAGTTTAATGCTTTCAATAAATTGTAGGTCTTAAAAGAAATCCAAAATCATTGATGAAAACATAAAACTCAAATATACTTCAAATATCCAAAAAATACTTATCTGGATTTTGTTTTTATCAATAATTTTGTGATTAATATAATAACAGCCCATTGCAAATAAAGTTTTAGTATTAATATTCATTCGTAACAGTGGGAACTTTTCAAAACAAAATGTTTTTTTACTATACAAATTGGAAAACGAATTTGTACATTAAAAAATTATAAAACTATCAAATTAGAATTATTAAAATAAATACATACATGAAAAAAAGTAATACAAATTGACAACTTAACACTTTTACATGTGGGATAATATTAAAAAAATCTTTAGGTTTAAAAACTTTGGTTGAATGAACGCAGTCATCTGATATTTGAATACCTATAAAATATCAATACTATTTGTAGCGAGGGGGCCCCTGTGCATGTGGGGCCCGAGGCGGCCGCCTCTTCCGCCTCTATGGTAATCCGCCACTGGCTACAAAATAACCACCAAGGTCTTATTAAGTATTCAACACCTTGATTGTTCCACAAAAACAAGACACAATACAGCAAACAATATTCCTAACTAGAATATTCCTCCAACATCTTCAGAAACTCCAACGGTTGATTGTAGAAATTTCCAGTAACACAACGTTCAAAATAATACACAAAATATTCCTATTCAATAATACTTTAAACTTTATTCACAAAAACTAATTTTAAAAATAACTGCTTCTATTTCCATGGTTTTATATACACGATATAACGTTTTGTTTACAATTTAATTATTTCACATTCCACTTAAACTATCGCAATTTTAACCATCGCAGGTCTAAAATAAAACTATCTTTATTTTGCAAGAGGTAACTACTTATATACGATTCTACAAAATTTCTAGATAATTCGAGGTCACTTTTTAGAAACCTAGAGAAAATATTAGAATATTCGATTGTTTTACGTCATGTTGATTTGATTCATAAAGTAATTTTGTTGTATTTCATGTTGACGTTTTTTCTAATGTCGAATTCTTTTTGCCAAAAAAATTGCTCTAAACACGCCCATTTTTGATCTAGATCAAGTTTTTTTGACATAACGTATTCTATTTGACAAAAAAAAGTGATTTTTTTTGCCCTAAAAACTTTTGTTTGAATCTAGATTTTTAGCTAGAGCAAGCATAAAATACAATAAAGAATACAAATACATTTAAAAAATCTGTCAAAATTAGTAAACAAACAAAACGCCATTTACTTATTATTTTTTTTAATAGTGAAATAGTTACTTTTTAAACAAAATATTGTTTAAATAGTGTTTTAAATTAAAAATTAATAATAAACTAATTAATTAAATACAATTAATTACAAAAATATTCAGTGACAGTTCACAAATACAACTACAAAACTGGATCATATTTTTGCATGTTCTTTTTATGAAAAAAAAAATCACCTTTTCACTCTGGACAAAAAGAGTTCGACATAAGAAAAGAATGTGACCTTGTTCTATTTTTGAAATATTGTATATCGGAAATTAAGGTTTTGTATTTTATTACGTTTATGTAGAATCGTAACAATATGATCATGCTGGATTCAATATTTGATTGTGAATTAGCAGTTTAATGTTTATTTCTAATTTATATTTTAGTGTGTATGTTTTATTTATTCTAACCCGCCTGTAATGATCAGTTTTTGTGGCTGTATAATGTTTTTTAATTTTTGATCTGCGAATGTGACAAGCTAGCGTACTGTCCTTGCTATTGACATACGAGTTAACTTGAGATATCACATACTACTGACAATAACAGTGAGATATCACTTTTCAAGATGTCTTACGAGTGCTGGCGGTTGAACTGTATTTAGTCAACGGTAGCACCCTCAATTTTAGCTCTGGAATATTCCTCAAGGATGCTACGTCATTGCTTGCACGAAGAAACGATCCTTCACATAACTGTATATCTGGGTTTAAATCATTGAGGAAGACAATGATCAATAATATGCCGTCACATGATCAATAATATGCCGCTAACTGAATTATTAGCAACTCAATTTTAGTTTTGTTCCGACCAATTTTAAAACAAATTTGTTTTACCTTTACAAATTTGTTTTATTCTTTTCTTCATCCTATCATGAAATACTGGTCTATGTAATATTTTACAAGTGATGGGATTTATTGTTTAGTTATCCATTCTTTGACAAAAAATATAAAAAACAAAGATTTGCGTCCATTAACACCTTGAACGTATTTGCTTGTGGACCTTGGTCTTTAAAGGTTTTTAGAGCAAGAGCCCGCGACGGCCAGACTTTCGTTATTTTATAAAAGCTGAAAGTTTCTCTGCGCATACCCCCTACTAAGGTAGGAACGATTAGCGACATCTGAAGTTTGGATCATAGTAGCTTTGGCAGAGAGCAGGTTACAAAGGGGCCTCCAAAGTTTCGTGAAAGTATAAAAGCTAATTTTTTTTATATATTCTTCGGGATAGTTTTAGAAGTCACGTCACCCATTGCCAGACACTTACTATCGTGGAAACCCCCAGCCAGACACCCTTAAACTTTAAAGTATATGCGGGTATGCGCAGAGAAACTTTCAGCTTTTATAAAATAACGAAGGTCTGGCCGTCGCGGGCTCTTAGTCTATTTTATGTGTTGTTGTCTACTACTATACAAAACATTTTATTAAAAAGAAGTATTATAATAAGTAATAACACTGAATTTCTCCCAAATAACCAGTTTATATTTTTAGGTTCTGTTTTTTTTTATTTTTACTCTTTAAAACTTAATTTAACACGAGTTTAACCGAGTCATCCCTAGGTTTTTAGATCTGTTCGCATTGGCAACTAAAGTCCAGCAACTAGAGAAAAGATCACGTGTTTGAATGTTGATTATTTCAGTTTTATTCTGTATTTTTCTATCCAAATGTTGATGACATTAGTGGAAAGTTGTAGTTTACAAGCAGCATCTGCAACAATTTTTACCGGTTGTCATAATTGTAGTTGCAACTTGTAGCAACGAACAACATGGTGGAATTATGACTACCGAAAGAACTGTTCAAAAAGCTGCTAGTAAACTACATCTTTCCGAGAATGTCATTAACAATTGGATAAACATTTTTTTTGCTCAGAATACTCTTAAAGTGGCGATCGTACCAAATTGAACATAATATTTTAATTTTTTTTTAATTCGAGATTGGCGAGCAATTAAACTCCACTAAATCTCTTGTAAATCCTTTGAATATTTTAAATTCGCAATCAGCTTTGGGTTTCTTTGAATAAACCTTACAGTTTATATTACATTAACACTATATTATTCTCTTTATATTTTATGCTTAAGTTGAAGACTTAGGATGTTAGATACAATAGAAATAAGAGCTATTGTATCTAACATCCTAAGTCACGACTCACGAGTATAGTCATTACTGATTGTTTCCAATTAATGCGAAATCAATGATCGACACTGTATCAATTATATAATATTTTAGCTTCTTCAATTCGATGCCTCCTAGGAAATATTGATAGCGATCGTTTTTGTATCTTAAATACCTCCGCTACTTTTCGTTGCATTCGATCTTATTTATGATATGCAGAATTTTACGCAATTATTTATTAGGCTATATTTTAATCATTTCATTTAGTTAGTAATTAAATTATAAATTATACTCCTCAAAATATTCTGCGTAAAGTAACAAGTGGTATACATAATGTTATTTGAATACTTACGTCTAGTGCCAACGGCAAGTAGTGTAAATTATATTTGTAGATTGAGGCCACCCAAGGCAATAGAGATTATGGTGGTCTAACTTTTTATACGCGCCATATGCACGGGGTACAACCCTCTACCATTATCATATGTTATCGTTCCATAGTAGATTATTCTAAATTGTGACTATCAATAAACGAACACTTTAACATTCGTCCATTTGTTTGCCAAACGTACTAATATAGTTGTGAAATCGGTCTTCGATCTGGAAATGGAGGGATGCGTATTTTTTGATATGAATTGCTTAATTTTTATCTAACTTTTTATCTTTTTTATAACTATATGCTAGCTTTAATCCTTGAAGATCGTGCGTCACATCATCAAGGATTGTACCACTAGCACTAGGATTAATAAAAACCCAATATTAGTTTTGTTCCCTCTTTAAAAAAAAATTTTTTTAGCAGAACTATTGCTACCACAATGCCAAGTTGGACTGTACCACAAATCTTTCTTCGTCAATTGGGCTGGGTTTTCTTGAAAATTGAATATGTGGTTCGTATCATATGGCGTGCCCTCACATGCGGGAATCTTGTCAACAATTTCCAGCTCAATTCTAATCATGTAGTTATTTAAGATGCGTGACCAACCGGAACTGCGCTAGAATGACTATGGGGCTGCGTAGACCTCTTCGGCAGCGATGTGTGATGGTTTGTTATTGAAAGTGTCTTCAACAACTCGGGTTGTAGTGTTTTTAAGATCATTCTATACGTAAACTCGTCGATGTTGCCGGTGATTTGGTTGTTTCTAACATATAGGAAGCACTTCGCAGTCCACCTTGTGTCTCTACTCTCTAGGTAGTGCTCTTTGTGCCATTGATATTGTTTGGTAAGCACTTCATTATGTGCAAGGACCGGTAATATATTACGTTCCACGTGAGCGATCAAATGACATCCGGTTGCGGTTCGCAAGAGTGCGTTTTGTGTTGTTTGTAACTTATTCCGGTGAGTGTCAGCGACTTGGGGTGTCCATATGGGCAGCGTAATTTAGAATAGGTCTTCCTATTGCTTTGTAAGTTGTAATAATTGTGTTTTTATCTTGGCTCCGTTAACTATCAGCTACTGCTTTCAATGCATTATTCCTGTTTTTCAGTCTCGAGCTCACCTGTTGAGCATAAGCATTGAGTTTAAGCAGTGGGTGGAATGTTACCCTCAACAGTCTCGGATTTTGTACGGTAGGAATAAATATGTTGTCAATGCACATGTTAAGTGTAGTATTTACCTCCTTTGTCCATGTGGTGAAAAGCAATCAGCGTGTTAAGTCATGTGTTCAGAACATTAGTGAGTTGTTCCAGGTTGTTTACTGTTGCAAGCACCGCCGGTAGTCTGCACATGACGTGATGGTTATTCCTTCTGGCGGAACCGGTAATCTGCTTAGGTAGAGATTGAATACTGAAGGTGAGAGAACTCAACCTTGTGGAACTCCTTGTCTGAGCACTCTCATCTTGGATTGTCTGTTGCGGAACTTAACGTATGTTTGCGACCTCTTAGGTAGCACAGCCAGCGTTTATTAACATGGCCGATTAATATTAAATATATGATTCCGTAGTGCAGCGTGCGACACTACAAAAGCTTTTGAAAGGTCGAGTGTAACTAAGATTGTGCTAGAGAGTTTTTTGTGGTTAAGGCCTTCACTGATTTTGTGAAGAGCGGTGGCTGTCCAATTGGTTGTGCTGAAGCCATTTTGGTGTGACGCCAAATTTCATGATTTTTTAACCGAAGTGGAGCCGTTCAATCAGTTTTACGACCGATAAAAGGATAAAGATCCGTCTGTAAGATGCGTCCTTTTCTTCAAGTTTTCCAGGTTTCCAAATGGGGCGTATTCTTGTAGTTTTCCAGATATTTCGTATCTGGAGAGTATTTAAATATGTGTTGATTGTGGTAGTTCAATGCTTTAGGTCCAATGTGCTTGAGCATAATGGCTGCGATGCCGTTGGGTTCAATAGCTTTAGATGGCTTACTTTTCCTCATTGCATTCTCAACTTCTTTGAAAATATGATATCCTCTGTATTATCAGTATTAAGTTTGCGAAGATATCATCGAAGGAGATCATTCCGTTGTTACCCGGGTAACAAGGTCCAAGGATGAGTCTTCCAGAGTTGTTTGCTTGTGCCAAGTCTTGACTTACTCACTAGTTCTCTCCATATATTTCGTTTATGTTCCGTAACTAACTTGGTTATTTGCTTATTTAGGTCCAGATTTCTAAGGGCGGCTGGATTTGCCATGCGGTTATCATCTCTTTGAGTGGAAAGCACACAAGCTTCCTATAGAAAGTTTGGCTTAACCTTATGTATTCTACCGGCTGGAATGTAATGAGATCTAACTTTATTAAAAATTTCTCTGAATTTTTTTCTCCAGAGAGGACGTCATTCAAGTGGTAAAAATTGCTAACTGAATTCCAATTCAGAAAAGTTTGTAAAGTTATCACAGTCAGCTTTGCTATTATAGGTCTCCTTCTCGGCTTATATTTGGTTTATGGAACGGTTTAAGGTGATTATGATTGGCACGAGATCTGATCCCAATGCAATTTCTATTCTCCATTCTGCAATTGGCATTAGTGACATGTTGGCAAGGGAGTCATCTGAAGACGAACAAGAGTGATTTGTTACGCTTGTTGTTTGTGGTTCGTTGAGAACTCCAACATTTGAACCATCAATTTGGCCAGCAATGTTTTCGCCTAGGTAGTGAATCAGTTTTCAGGTATAAGTGCAAGTGTTCGTGAGGTTCAGGTGTTGTTTGGTATAAAATATATGTCCTATCGACGGTTAATATGGTTTCTTGAGGAACCGTGACTAGAATATTGTGATTGCACATGTGTTTTATTATATCATCGATCCTTAAAGATGTTACACTGGATCTGGATGGAAGTTGTGTTTGCCCTTAAAATGTTTTTACATATTCAACAATTGTTTCAGTTGGTCCAGGATCTCTTTCAATACCAGCCATTACGAGGAGAGTTTGAAACAGTAAGGCCAGTGATAGCTGCTTCTTTCCCTATTAAAAAATGAAGCGATGGCGTTGCACCTTTCCTTGAAATTGTGATGGTTCTTGGTCGAAACTGGGAGCCATGTGCTTCTGTTGTTATTCATCGTTGATCCTCTGTCTTCAACCTAAGGAGAGCAAAGTAGCTATCTATTGGGTATTTGTGTATAGTGCGTGCATCTAGCGTATGCAGTGATGAACACGGATGAACTCAATAAAATATATATAAACAAAACTTATTGAGAGTGCAAAAAATGCCCGATTAGCAACCTGGATAACGATGATGATGAGAATGAACCCCAAACATAAAAAAGGAGGACAAAAGTGTTGTGAACATTAAGTTACACCAGGTAGTCGCAAAGTTAAGTAATCTAACACACCAGGTTGAAGGTTCCAAAATTGCCGTGAACCTCTTGTCTGATAAATATGATGAGATTCTGAAATGTCGCGTCAAAACCAAAAACGACTTGATAAACAAGACAAAATGATCCAGGAGCAAAATGAACAGCAGTAAGTCAGTGATAGTGGAATTTACAACGTGCTGGTTACGACGGAATAACAAATAAATGTAAATAATTAAAAATGGAAATAGTATCTCTCGTGCTAATTAAACTTACTAACCTTTGTATTAGCCCAGGAACTTATAACAAAATACTAAAGATAGAAAAAGTAACACCAATATTCAAATCTGGGGACAAACTGAGAACAGACCAATCTCAGTTCTCCATACTATCAATAAGATTCTAGAAAAACTAACTTATAAAAAATTATACTCTTTTTTACATGCGAGAATTTTTGTATACCCCAAACAATTTGACTTCAGGTCAAGTGTATCTTAGGGTGGCCGCGCTTTGTATGAGCATTTTAAAAAATATTTATATGAAAGAATACCGGGTGGAAAAACTTGCGTTTACTGCCAATAAGATAAAAAAAAGTTTGAGCCCGATCTGATAATATTTGATGGACCCCATGACGTGAATAGCTGAGATGGTCATTTTTATTGAATTTTAGTGTATTTCAGCATATTTTTGCATTATAAAATGTGTATATCGACTAAAATTAATGTTCATTTCTATTTCTATTGTATTGTTATGAATTTTTAAAGAATTGAAAAAACTTAAAAATATCGATTTTGGATGATTTTTGAGGTCTAAAAGTAATTTTTATTGAATTATCGCTTAATTTTTTCATGTAAAATTTATTTTTACTGTTCAATCATACTGTTAAATCAAAAAGACTTGATTTCATTTCAAATAAAAGAAAACAAAACACATCATAGTGATAATTAACCTTGGGACTGATCAATCAAGCTAGATTTTTTATGCGAAGGAAACTTTTTTCGATATTGATCCACAATTTTTAATATAAATTGAAACTCTTTCTCTTCACGTGTTAGAACGCGATTACTTCGTGAACTTTACCCTCCTTTCAGCCGCGCCATTTAGTGCGAGTAAATTTTGACGAAATTCGAATGCAGATTGGTAATAATCATCATTATTTTCCCAATCGGATGGAATAATCTCGAAAAAGTCAGTGGAAATATTAAACTTTGAAAAAAAAAAATTTTGTCTTGTGCGAAATAAAATCTGACAAATCACATTCAACCAATTGTTTTGGATCTGAATGCTTGCGGTAATCAGAAAACATCAGAATTGGATTCCTTTCGTTTAAACGGTTTACCATTTTTCTCTTCACTACAAGTGAAACATTTGAATCGAAAAAGCCAAAACCAACAAACGCTGGTGTTAAATACCACATGTGGTTTTTTAACTTGTCGATTACCGTTCCAGAAACAATTTTATTGGTTCCTTCGTATTCAAGTGCTTCACGTATAAAGTTCAAATCTTTGTTTGGTGCTTTAACTGGATTTGTACAACTACACCAATGCTTTAGGTAAAGTTTTACAACAAAAATCAAAATTTCAGGCAGAGAATTAAGTTCTTTCTTCGTCAGCTTGAAATGTTCGCGAAATAAAAAAATCTTGAGGCAATAGATGCATTTAGACATAAACCGAGCATGGGATGTTGCACCACATGTATAAAAATTGCCACCATCTTCACCAAGAAATGAGATTGAGCGTTGCAACAGCTCTTTGTAACCATCACGGATTTGCTTGTGATTCAATCGATTGAGACAAAAATGTTTGATTTTTTTACACTATTCTTGAGATATTTTGGATTTGACACTTTCATCATTGCCGCCGGACACACACGCCAATACACTCTTTCTCTTTTCATCCTGCTTTGACTACTAAGTGCTATCCATCATAATCCAATCTCTTCTAATCTATTCTGGAAATAATAATAATAAGAAAATACTGAAATTAGCAGCTTTTGTTTTTCCTTATTTTATTTACAGAAAATGAAACTATGCAAAAATGATGCTAGAAAACAAATATTATAAGAGTTTTAGCACTATCTGTCATATAAATAATTAATTTTCTTATTAATATCGAAATGATATAAATTTGAACGAAACGGGTAAAAGGCATTATAGTAATAATTTTAAAACACTACTTTATCGAAAAATTTTAATGCCGTAAGTGGAATTTTTATGAATAAAAAGAAATAATTTTAATGTTCTATAAAAAATAGACAAAAACAATAAAAAACAAATATAGGGTTCGCGTTGAGCTCCGAAACTTTCTCACAACCCACTACATCGACAATGACAACGAAACATTTTTTATGTTCTAGCTAAAATACATTTTTTATATTATGCTTAATAACAGGTCGTTCAATAAGTCCGTAGGATAAGTAAGAAAAAAACAACATTTTGACAAAACTCGATTTTTTTATTCAACATAGTTGCCTTCGAGGGCGATACAACGAGTATAGCGATTTTCCAACTTTTCTATACCACTTTTATAGTACGATTTCTCTTTCTCGTCAAAATAGGCCTCAGTTTCAGCGATTACTTCATCATTGGACTAAAATTTCTTTCCAGCAAGCATTCTCTTGAGACCTGAAAACAGGAAAAAGTCGCTGGGGACTAAATCTGGAGAATATGGTGGGTGGGTAAGCAATTCAAAGCCCAATTCGTTCAATTTTGCCATCGTTTTCATCGATCTGTGACACGGTGCATTATCTTGGTGAAACAACACTTTTTTCTTTTGCAAATGTGGCCGTTTCTTTGCGATTTCAGCCTTCAATCGATCCAAAAGTTCACAGTAATACTCGCTGTTGATGGTGGTTCCTTTTTGGAGATAGTCGATGAATATTATTCCGTTCGTATCCCAAAATACAGACGCCATCACCTTACCGGCCGACTGTTGCGTCTTTGCTCGCTTTGGATTCGGTTCGTCGACTGCTGTCCACTCAGCTGACTGTCTTTTGGATTCTGGTGTGTAATTGTGAAGCCATGTCTCATCCATTGTCACATATCTACGATAGAATTCCCTTTTATTGCGGTTTAACAGTGCCAAAGACTCCTCCGAAGCATCGATTCGTTGTTGTTTTTGGTCGACTGTGAGCTCACGCGGCACCCAATTTGCACAGAGCTTTCGCATACCCAAATGTTCATGTAAAATGGTAAAAACACTACCATCTGCTACCTTTACAATGTCAGCTATTTCGTGCACCTTCAATTTGCGATCGTTCATAACCAATTTGTGGATTTTTTTTATGTTTTCTGGAATAACAGCCTCATTTGGGCGTCCACTGCGCTCTGCATCTTTTGTGCTGGTACGACCACATTTAAATTCAGCCATCCACTTCTCTACCATTTGTCTCGATGGAGCAGAGTTTGGATAATGTTTATCAAGCCATTGTTTGGTTTCCACTGTATTTTTTTTCATCAAAAAGCAATGCTTTATTAAAATTCGAAATTCACTTTTTTCCATTTTTTTTCAAAAACAAAAGTTGCTTCACACAAAATGCTATAACTCACGAATAAATAGTCAGATTGCTGTCAAATTTATACACGTATCGTTTGAAGGTTGGTACTAAATAAAAATCATATGGAAAAAATTCTAGTAACGCCATCTATGTGTCATCCTACGGACTTATTGAATGACCTAGTATATTCTTTTCAGATAGTTCAGTTGTTTCAGTCAAATCGAGAACACGGCTATTACGAAATATTTCTCTATCTTTGGTTTGCAAAGAAACAACAAATCAATTTAATGAATTGTTTCTTTAATTTCTAATCAATAGAAAATATTTAAAAACAAAGAAAATTATGACTAAAATAAAAGTTAAGATGCAGAAGAAAGGAAACTTAAAATAATTTTTTTAAATCTTTCCCTATGCATGAACTTCATTTTCAATTTTCCGAAAAAAAGAAAGTGAAAAATGAATTTAAACACAGCTGAAATTTTAAAACAAATATTTTTTTAAGCCTGAAATAAATTAAATCTAAAATAATACGTCTATCCACTCCGCAAGCAAAGCATAAACTAAATTGAAAATATTATAAAAATTTAAATTTCTTATTTCGTTGATTCTTTTTAATCGTTTAATTTTTTTATATTCTCTTTTTTCTTGCCGCATTTTCTCCTGTCCTAAGGTATGGCTACGCTTTTTCGTTTCTTCTGTATTATATATATATAGATGACTTTTAGACCTCAAAAAAAAATGCTTAAAACGCAAAATCGATCTCTTTAAGTCTTTTAAATTCATTCAATATTCATAACAATACAATAGAAATAGAAATAAACATTAATTTTAGTCGATATAATACACATTTTATAATGCAAAAATATGCTGAAATACACTAAAATTCAATAAAAATTACCATCTCATCTATTCACGTCACGGGGGTCCATCAAATATTATCGGATCGGGCTCAAACTTTTTTTTATCGTATTGGCATCCAAACGAAAGTTTTTTCCACCCGGTATTCATTGAAAAATGGCCACCCTAGATCTACAACTACAGCCGTAATAGAACTGATAATGATCATTGACAACGTTAAAAAGAACAAGCTTGTGAGTAGCATATTCCTAGACCTAAAGAACGCATTCGTTGTAATCGATAGACAAATCCTGTTAAAAAAGTTGGGTATGCGGGTATCCGTGGAAACAGTCTAAAGCTTTTTACAAGTTATTTAAGTGATAGAACTCAGTGTGTTGTAATAAACGCTATAAAAAACGCCAGACGGTCTGAAATTTACAATTTTTTTAGAATAACTCAAAAACTGTGTACCGCAAAATTCTAGAAAAAATTGCATTGTTTTGGAAATTTTGTGCTCTTTCAAATGATACCCCACTCGCTTGGATCAAAAAAAGTTTTTTTTACCCTCCTTACACCCATCCCCTAAACACACAGAAATATAATTATTTGAGAGTTCGCTATAATTTTCGTTCAAAATATAGCAAACTTCCTGTCTCTATGAATTTTTTCAATTTTTTCTGTCTATCAGAGTCGAAACGTAGGGGTGCGGAACGGTCTGGAATTTGCACATTTTTTAGAATAACTCAAAAACTGTGTACCGCAAAATTCTAAAAAAAAATGCAAAGTTTCTGAAATTCGGCGCTCTTTCAAATGACATCCCACTCGCTTGGATCAAAAAAGTATGTTTTCACCCTTCCCCACCCCAATCCCTTAAAAGCACAAAAATATAATTATTTGAGAGCTCGCTATAATTTTCGTTCAGAGTTTATCAAACTTCCTGTCTGAATTTTTTCAAATTTTTCTGTTAATTAGGCTCGAAATGCAAGGGGGACCAACTTTTTGTGTCACTTTATTGAAATAATTCAAAAACTAAGCATTGCAAAATTCTAAAAAATGGCAATATTTCTAAAACCAAGTGCTCTTTCAAATGACACCCCACATGACCTGGTTTTAAATGATGTATTTACCCCTTTCCCACCCCTTTAATAAATATAGTTATGAGTATCTGTCACTTTTCTATATTTTTCATTAAAAACCTACTCAATTTTCTATCATTCCAAATATATTTCAAGATTTTCGATGAAGTATTGTCGGAGTTAATCGGGGCAATAAAACATCCAGAAAACGTCATTTTTCAAAATTATACAAAAAATGGTGAGGTGTAAAACTCCAAAATATATTTTTAAATAATGCTGAAATGAAGCCCTTTCATTTGATATCCTACTCGTCTCGATAAAAAAATGTATGTTTTCAAAGGCTTTACATTGTACCTCTTTAAAACAAACGAACACAACTTTGTTAATTTTTAACCCGCCATCTTGTGTGGATAGGTTAGTTTTATAAGCACCTCAAATTTTAAGCTCATCGGATTTAATGGTTCACGAGATAATCGAAATAATGTAAAAAACACGTTGTACTCTCACCAATAGTGTTCCGCATAAAAAACGGAACCCTAAAAAACTGCATTTTGTTCTAGGTTTTAGGATTGAATTCAAAAATACGATAAACGGCCTCTTCTTTGTTGTATAAAAAATACATGTCCCATGTGCGAGGTATAAGGGCTTAAGTCAGAATTGTTATTTTCCAAAAAAACTTGATTTAATTTTAAATTATTATTATAGTGTATTTTTTTTTTTTTTTTAAGGCGTTCATGCTCCATGTAGGAGCGTTGCCAGGTTGATCAGCTTTGAATATTCACCACGGTCATTCGCAACAGCGACATAATTACCATGGCAGTCGATTTTTTTAAGGTCGTTTATTACGTCAGTCTCCCATTGTAGTCGTGGTCTACGTCGCGGTCGCCACTCCCTGGGGTACTAACGTACATTTTTCTAATCATTCCAGACTGTGAATCGGCTCGTAGAACATGCCCAAACCAAGCAATCCTATTAGAACGGATACAACCTATTATATCAGGACCCTCAAGAAGGTCTCTGATTTCAAAGTTATGCCGGGTTCTATACTCCCCATCGTCTGTCTTAAGTAGACCAAAAATGTAGCGTAGGATCTTACGCTCAAATACAGATAAATGCGATTCGTCATTTTGTGTAAGGGTCCACGTTTGTGACCCATACATCACAACACGTCTAATCAATGTCTTGTATAACTTGAGCTTGGTGTTAGTTGATACATACGGTGATCCAAGGAGAGGTTTAATTGAGTAGAAAGTTCGATTACCTGCAGCGATTCGAGCTTTTATATCTGTAAGTATGCTGTTGTTTGAGTCAAGCATTGATCCTTAATATTTAAAAGATTCAACTCCCTCAATTCGTTCATTGCCGCACATCAAATCTTTCTTCTCAGCCTCCCTTGAAACATTTATATGTTTGGTTTTATTGTAGTTAATTTGCAGACCAATTTTTCTAGCACCATTCTCAAGCGACTTGAAAGTCTCACTCATAACAGCTTCACTTCGGCCGAGGATGACAACATCATCAGCGTAAGCAATCATCTGTACTGAGTTTATTGACAAGATATTGTTATTAGTCGGTAGTTTCTTTGGACGGCACACATATTCCAAGGCTAAATTAAAAAGTATAGGAGAGATAGCATCACCTTGTCTTAATCCGGAGTCGACTTTAAAAAACTTTGATATTTCGTTCTATACTCGCACACAGCATTGAGAGTTCTGTACTGTCATTTTGCATAGTGATACCAGTTTACCAGGAATTCCCATTGACACCAGAGCAGACCATAGAGTCTCTCGTTCGAGAGTGTCGTAGGCCTGCCTGAAATCAATGAGTTATAGTGTATTAATAGCACATAATACTAAAGACTAAGTAGTACTAACCGAAAGACAAGCCAAATTACATATAACAATTAGTTAATAGCTGTGTTTTTTTGTAATTCCATATAGAACAGAATTAAAATTTTCAATACGATTTGACAACTAATTAATTCTGTATTAATTCTACAGAACTATTTAGGTGTCAAATCGTATTGAAAATTTTAATTCTGTTCTATATAGAATTACAAAAAAACACAGCTATTATTAAAATTTGACAAATCTTAACCTAAACTTCTTCCTCAAAATTATTAAAAAGAATTATTACTCTTTTTTAATTCTAGTTTTCTCTATCCTATCATAAAATATTTGGCCTATGTCATATTCTATGTGATAGGATTTTTGTTTTAGATACATATTCTTTTAATAAAATATAAAAAACAAAAGAAAAGATTTGCGTACATTAACACCTCAGAACGCATGTTGCTGTGTTTAAACCTTAACCCCTTAAGGTTTTATTTGTTTGAAAAAATTTTATGTTTGGTTGAACTATTTGTGTGAAAAATTTTGTGCGAAAAATAATTATATAATGCTAATTATATAATTAAAAAATGCTCCGATTTTCTTGAAACTTTGATGATCGTTAAGCAACAATTAGACTATTGCAGAACTCTGCAATATTTCTGCAATGGTAGAGTGTAAAATATTCATTGCAGGACAGTTTGGCAATGAACTCATTGCAAAACATTGCAATGAGTCATTGTAATGTTTTAAAATGAGTTCATTGCCAAACTTTTCTGCAATGAATATTTTACACACTACCATTGCAGAAATATTGCAGAGTTCTGCAATAGTCTAATTGCGGCTTTAGTATAATAAAAAAAACTAACACGAGTTTTTTATTTTTTTATTTTCTCACTACTTTAGTAACAGGGTGGCTCGAACTTTTTTAAGAAACAAGAAAGTTAAAAGTTAAATTGTGCTCGAACGGGTGAACCGATTTTAATATTTTTTTTTTTGTTTGAAAGGTATTTCAGTTAGGCTTTTTAAAAGTACTATACTGATAAAAAAAAATTATATTTTATATTAGTTTTAATTTTTCAAACCTTGCGATTTAAAAAAAAATCTTAATTTTTTGTTTTATTTTTTTAAGTTTGAAGTATAGCAATTTAGAACTGCCAGCACAAATTTTAAATATCAACAGGACAAAGAATGTTGGTAATTTATTTGTTTTTATTTATTTATTTTTATTTATTTTTATTTATTTTTATTTATTTTTATTTATTTTTATTTATTCATTTATTCATTTATTCATTTATTTATTTATTTATCTATTTATTTATTTATTTATTTATTTATTTATTAATTTATTTATTTAGTTATTTATTTATTCATTTATTTATTTATTTATTTATTAATTCATTTATTTATTTATTTATTTATTTATTTACTTATTTGTTTATTTATTTTTTTGTTTATTTATTTATTTATATTTATTTTTGTTTATTTATTTATTTTTATTTGTTTTTATTTATTTTTATTTATTTATTTATTTATATATTAAGTATTTACTAAAACAAAGGTATGTTTTGGTAATAATGTTGTCATCTGGAGAGATTATAGTCAACTATTTTAAATTTTTTATATGAAAAAAATTTTTTTGTATCCAATATTCCTTTTATTAGTTAAAAAATTTTTTTCCTTTTGATCTAATTTTCGATCCAAAGTGTTGGATCATCTTCAGGACCATGTGAAAAAACTATCACAAACAATGGTATAAATTAATACTGGTTATTACAAAATAAGAATAAAAATAGAAAACTATTACCTTAATTATAAAATTAAACAAATATTAGGTATTTAACTAGATTTAAAGTTATAACATTTTTTGTTTGCTATGCAAAATCTTGAGATCTATTTTTATTCTTATTTTGTAATAACCAGTATTAATTTATACCATTGTTTGTGATAGTTTTTTCACATGGTCCTGAAGATGATCCAACACTTTGGATCGAAAATTAGATCAAAAGGAAAAAAATTTTTTAACTAATAAAAGGAATATTGGATACAAAAAAATTTTTTTCATATAAAAAATTTAAAATAGTTGACTATAATCTCTCCAGATGACAACATTATTACCAAAACATACCTTTGTTTTAGTAAATACTTAATTTTCGCACAGTCAACCAGATAGAAAAATTCAACTTTAATTTTTAATTATTTATATATTTATTTTGAAGTTTTTGTTGAAAATTATAGAAATTATTTTTTAAAAAAATCGGCTAATATATACCGAAAGATTATTATGGAAATTATAGACAAAACTTCTTTAATTTCCAAAAAACATCTCCAAAGTGCACCAGGTTTTTTGTAAAAAGTTAATGAAGATTCAAAACTATGGAGCAAAATATAAAAACAGGGGAGATTTGTTATTTGTTAATTTTTTTAATTTTATATTTTTCTATTTACAAGCCGCCATTTTGAATAAAAAATTTAACACCACTCGGAAGTTGAAACTACTTATAATTATTATCAACATTCTAAGTATAACAACACATCTGATGATATTTTAAATTTGTGTTAGTAGCCAAATTGCTATACTTTCAGAGTGAGGCCGTAAGCCTGAAAGAGAAGAAAACGGTACTTTTTGAAATCACTATGTTTGAACAATTAAAATTTAAAAAAATCATCTAAAAATATGAATATTTTTTGTTAAAGTAATATTTTTACAAGGCGTCACTATGTACCTTTTAAACAAAAAAAATTCATTAAAATCGGTTCACCCGTTCGATCACAATTTTGAAATGAAGTCAAGTGATTCCATGAATTAAATTTATATTGTTATCACGAGTCTAGCTCGCGATTGTCTCACAAAGTAAAATAAATCTCTACGAGTCAGACTCGTGATTGTTCCACAAAGCAAAAATAAATGTCCACGAGTCAGACTCGTGATTGATGCACAA
The DNA here is from genome assembly GCA_963693315.1 of Diogma glabrata. Classification (NCBI taxonomy): domain Eukaryota; kingdom Metazoa; phylum Arthropoda; class Insecta; order Diptera; family Cylindrotomidae; genus Diogma; species Diogma glabrata. Next base: position 17,928,054 of record OY856187.1, on the reverse strand, counting down.
GGGGTTAAAAGGTTTTTGTGTGTTGTGACGCATATTGTAATTTTTACCATAGACAAATAATAATATAAGACAAATGAAGTAGAACAAAATATTCTCTCACTATTTTTATTTTGTTACAGGATATTAACTATCTAGTGACACCTGTACTCAAGTAGATGATTCGTAATATTTAAAATTAGTGTTATATGAGTATAAAGTTTAACGTTTTTGTTTTTTGGTTTCTATTTATTCTTATATCTTTATGATTATTATTGTTTTTCTAAATGTATTTGTGTAGAACGTTTAAAAAAAAACATTTTTTTCAACCAGATTTTTTTTCGAAAGGACAAATATTTTTTGTTGTAATTTCGTATTGTTTTACGTTAAGTTATGTTCGTAGTCGTGTGAAGTGATTTCAATGAAATTTAAATTATTTAGTTTTTGAAGAAAACTTTTTGTTTACATTTTGTTTTGGGAAGCAATTAAATTATGATAAAGATTTTGTTTTTTTATCGAAAAGTTTGAGAAAATTTAGTAAAATATTTATTTATGATTTTAGTGAATGAAAAGTATAATCGGTTTTTGGTTTTGTTCGAATTATTTTGAATAATTTTCGGATCAAATTTTATTAGATTTAAAATAATAATATTAATTATTGATACAAGGTTATAGCATAACGGAAGTATTTTGAGTTTAGTTTTTAATTGTTTTTATAGTTTTTTTATAATACAAAAAAATGACAATTTGAAAAATCAGTTGGAAGCACTAGTAGATCTCAGTAATTGGGGATCCTGTTTTAATTGCAACGTTAGATAGATGGTTAACTTAGCCAGCAAGATGCGGTGCGCTAAAATAATTTTACAGGACTAACTATTCTAAGCGAATTAGATAAGCAAGAACTTTATGAAGTCCTCGATGATCGGTTATACCGCCGTTACTCGGTCGTCAGAGCCTCGTCAGTTAACCAGCAAGGGAGATTCAAATGCCGTAAATCTCTCGTAATCATTTTCACTATCATATATTTGATCAATTTCTAAGTATGGAATTTCCTGTCTGGATGTTCCGGATCTTTATTAGACATATTTTTACATTCTAAACAGTTAATTGCGCTCTGAATCTCTTTAAATTGAGCTAAATCATAATCAAATTGAGAATTTGCATCTTTTGCTTTTAACTGAGGAGTTATAATTTTCATATTTGCTGTATATCGTATCGAGTTGTTAAATTCTCGAGCTGAAAGATACTTTTTATAACTGCTGAATCGAATCATCTACTTGAGTACAGGTGTCACTAGATAGTTAATATCCTGAAACAAAATAAAAATAGTGAGAGAATATTTTGTTCTACTTCATTTGTCTTATATTATTATTTGTCTATGTTTTTACACAGTACGCACCATATTTTATTTAAAAAAAGCTCTTTCTACCTAACACCATAGAATTATTCCTGAAGATGTTGCATAAATAAGCCAAAATATATATATCTAAGTTTAAAAAAATTTTAAAATTGTAGCTTTTGGAATGGTGTTATCTGTTATGTAACAATTAAACGGTTAATTGTTACATAACAATTAAACGGTGTTAAGTAATGAATATTACTCCAGAAGATAGCCTTACTAGCTGAAATATATATATACATATGTATATATATGGGTGATTCTCCAAAAAGGGTACATTTTATGTCCAAGCAATTTTTCTTATGTAAATAATTGTACAAATTCTGTGTATGCTAGTGGAAATTGCAACGTGTTTCTAAGAGATTTAAGCAACAGTATAAAAGAAGCGATTTATTTTTATTTTTATTGAAAAATATGATCTCGAAACGTGATAAATCACGTCCGTGGACTGTCCCAAGACTGAAGTTTTAAAATAATAAGATTCAAAATCAAAATAATAATTACATTGAAAATAAAAAATATACTGTATGAAATAAATAAATATGTCTACTTATTGTACCTCAAACTTTTATCATGAACAGATTAACAAAATCAGTTTTACAGCAGAAACTAGAATGTCCCAAGAATTTCAGTCACTTCCGTGGACAAAATGTTTATTTCTTCTATTTCGTCATAGATGGCATTACAAGAACCAAATCTATGATTTATAAATTGTCAGTCAGCCATATTAGCTTTCGAGAACTTTTGTTAGCAGGTTGAGTGTTCTAATAGTGTTCAATTTGCCATAGAACATCAAAATTTTAAGTAGGGCAGGATCATAGAGTCACATTCGTGGACATCATAATTCTGTAAGTAATTACTAAATTTAAATTTTTATTGTAGTTATAGTAAAAGTGAATTATATATATAATACATTTCAAAGAACAACTTCCTAAAACCAAAATGTAATCATTCACATAATGATTTTTAATGAATTTATCACATCCGTGGACATCACGTCCGTGGACATTCAATGTCTCCGTTGGGACAGCTAAGTAACAGACGTGACACAAACAATAATAGTGTGATCTTTAATATTTATAAATGATTTTTGTTGATAAAACTTAAATTAACTTACATTATTATCATGTTATAAGCAAAATTAAGAAAAGCTTGTCGGAAAATGAAACCCTTACACACTGTGATTTTTCACAGAATTATAACTGCAAATATTCTGAGGAAGTACAAGCAGTATACTTTGGCGGATCGAAAATCAGGTTTCTTTAGACATAATAGTTGTTTATTATCACTATGGTAGTAGTTGTTTATTACCACCATCACATCTGTGGACAAGTAAAGATTTAAAAGTTTTTTTTTCTTAAAATTTCTCAAATATGATCTGGGCCACTAGTATGACTTAATACAGCAAGTTATTATCTAATAGAAAACATAATAATAACGATTTTTATTTCATGTTTAAAATTCAAAAATTTGTTTTTTCAAACTACCCCTTTTCAGGAGAATGACCCATATATATATAGAGAACCAAGTAAATTATACAAAAAAACTTTGTTTCCATTAGTTTTGTGGATAAAACGTAATAAATAAGTTATTTGTCTAAAATAACAAAAGATTGACATAATGTTATTTGAAAACTTACGCCAACGGCAACCACTATTAATTATATTTTTAAATTCATGTTTATCGTTTTTATGTGCGTTATCAACCAGTCAGTCTACGCTTTGATAATTAAAGTATCAAGGAATTGTCGATTCCGTACTCTAAATTCATAAAAAAAAATGTGCTTACATAACTTAAATAATAATTTACAACACTCCTTCTTAGGTATATAGCTCAGTACGTTAATTTATAACAATAAATAAAAATATCATAACATTATTATATTAAACTTTTTGTTACATAATATCTAATTATGTTTCATTATATCGCACTCGTTTTATTGTTTTTAAATTTATAATTCAAAGAAATTGTGTTAGGTTTCTGTACTAATTTTGAATTTCTAGAAATGAATATTTAAAATGAGGCTGTGTGTCGTTTGCAGGAAAATTGTAATTCTTATAAATTAATATGTAAGTGATCCAAATTTTTTAAAGTTTATAGCGGTTTAGTAAAACCTGCTAATGTTTAATTACCACAAATTTTATAGTTGAATTAATAGTTTTGATTGCAATGAGCAATGAGTGTGTTCTGATTACTGCGACCATTATCATCTACGAAATGACACGGTAACGACACAAATTAACATAGTTGATAACGTTACACCTTCTACTAATAGTAAAACCAGTAAAAAATATGCACTACTTATTATTTTTTGTAGATATTACATATTTTGCATATACATATACAAAATCCATTTTCTTTATTCCGATTGTTTTTACTAATCAGAACAATTCCTTTTTTTTTTAATATTATTAATTTAAATGTTTCATTTTATCATTTCTTACGATTTTGATTTTAAAAATAACAATTTTTGTAATTATTCAAACTTATTTCTAAATTATGGGTTTCTTTATCTGATTTTTAACTTATTTAGGTTCATTCTCTTGACTTTGTATTATGTATAATTCTGACTGCTAATATTTCACGTGTATGACATTGTGAGATGTTTGTAATAATTTTTGACAAAAAATTGTTTTGATGTTTGTGTATTTGAAATTTTATTAATTTATTTCAGATCAATGTTTGACTAAAATAAGATGTGACTCAAGGTGGTTTATGTATGTTTCATAAATCTGAGAGATACAATTGTGTTGAACCTAAATTGTATCTCTCAGATTTAAACAATTAAAATTTTGCTCGGCAAAAAGGAATTAAGATTGTATTTTTTTATCGCTATTGGGCCATTAAATCTAGCATATAGATTCAAATAAGTTCTCTTTTTGCCATTTAGTTAAATCTTTGTTTATATTTTTCAAGAAGCGGCATGATAACCACTTGAGAGATACTTCTTATTTACGATTTAACTAACTCAAACAACCGTGCATTATTCTATTTACCTTTTTATGTTAATATTATTTTAAAATAATCGTAATTACCAACAGTTTAATACGAAACGAACACATTATTGTGATTATACATAAATATAGCCAGCAGATATAAAATTTCCATTATTTAAATTTAAATTATTTGTTTGAATACTCAAAGATAACATTAATTGGATTGAGATGAAGATGGAGTTGCCAAAGGAATCAAATTACTTTAAAATGTTATGCACATTTATGAGGAGTAATTCGTGTAAGAAACCTGAAGAGATATTGAATTCCACAACTTAAATAATCTTTCTGGAAAGAAATAGTTCTTTAAATAAAAATTTGTCAAAATTACCTTTGGTTTTCTTATTTTTATATTATATTGCGCACAGAATATTGTTTTATTCCTTTTATTCCTACATTTTTTAAACAATTTTGCTTTTTAACTTTTATTTTGTTTTTGGCCTGTCATATTTGTGATGTGATGTTGTTGTAGCGACGACTTTCGTCAAAATTTTGAGCAAACGCAACATCCATCCAGTGCAATGGTTGTAAAGAATGGTGTCACCTCAAAAATTGCTCAGGTCTTTATACACACAGATACTCCAAGCGATGTTGAAAATAATGCGACTTAACTGCAACGGTCTAACAAACAAAATAGAAGATATAATAAGCTTTATATGCAATAATAATACTCTAGTCGTTGTTCCCCAAGGAACCATCCTGGAACAACTCACCAATATGTTGAACGAATAACATGAATGGTTTAGAAGCAGAAAGCTGATACTATCGTCAGAAAAATCCACTACTACACTTTTCACCACTTGGACGAATTAGGTGAATACAAAACTAAACATCCGTATTAACATTGACAACGTGCTCATTCCTGCAGTTAAAAATCCGACATTTCTGGGAGCAACATTCGACCCACTACTCAGGTTCAATGTCCACACATAACACGAGGTTGAAAAGCAGAAACAATGCATTGAAAGCGCTAGTTGGAAGTTCATGGGGGAAAGACCAAAAAACAATTATCACAGCTTACCAATCTATAGGTAGACCGATTCTAAACTACGCAACACCAATATGGACGCCTCAAGTTTCAGATGCGCACTGCAAGAGGATGCTAACCACATAAAACGCAGCTTCGGGAATCGCTTCTGAATGCCACCTTATGGCTCATAGATACCACCTACATGAGAAATGTAATATCTTGCCGGCCGTGAACACAATGAGATATCTCAACACATTTAACAAACATTCATAACCAATCCAAAGAAGACTCAAAAATTAGAGTTTACATTTTGAATTGAAAACCGTTCACCAAAATTATAGCTACGTAATTTTCCGAGACGGTTTGATCCATTGGTTGGAAAGTGTGACTCTTTGAAAATCACCAGTCACCAATTCACAATGGTTTAAAAAAGTGTTCATCAACATTTCAAAACGCATGTTGTTGTAGGATCTAGGTTTTAAAAGTTATATACATATATGTTCTTGTGCAACATATGGTAATTTTTATTACACAACAATCTTTAAAAAAAATCTTAACTATCATTTTCAAAAACGTTTTTCTTTAATTACTTAATTCTTAAAATTTAAACGCAAAAAGTAATTCACTTTTGTTAAACATCAAAATCATTTTTAATTTGCAAAATCATTTGTAAATAATGTTGTTGAAGCCTTAAACATATATTGAACATGAATTTTCCTTAAAAGTGGAGATAGTTTGACCTTAAACTTACACTGTGACTGTTGATGTAAAAAAATTATTCTAGTATTTTCCATTTTATACAATAACAAACTGTCTAGCCCGAAAAATGATCAGGCGCTCCAATTGTAAATAAAAATTTTAAACAATTTTTCCCTTTTTTTCTTTTCAGCTTTACTTCGGTTAGAATATTTTTAAAATTACCAAGCTTTGAAACGTCGTCCTTAAAAATGGAATTACGTGTCGGCAACAAATACCGTCTAGGTCGGAAAATAGGTTCCGGTTCATTTGGTGATATATATCTTGGAACAAGTATATCAACTGGTGAAGAAGTTGCAATAAAATTGGAGTGTATTAAAACAAAACATCCACAATTACATATAGAAAGTAAATTTTATAAAATGATGCAAGGGGGACTTGGTATCCCACAAATAAAATGGTGCGGAAGTGAAGGTGATTATAATGTAATGGTAATGGAATTGTTAGGACCATCATTAGAAGATCTTTTCAATTTTTGTTCTCGGCGTTTTTCCTTAAAAACTGTTTTATTACTTGCTGATCAAATGATAACTCGAATTGACTATATACACTCACGAAATTTTATACATCGGGATATAAAACCAGATAATTTTTTGATGGGACTAGGTAAGCGAGGTAATCTTGTTTACATTATAGATTTTGGATTAGCAAAGAAATACCGTGATTCACGAACACATCAACATATTTTATATAGAGAAAATAAAAATCTAACTGGCACAGCAAGATACGCATCTATAAACACACATTTAGGTATAGAACAATCTAGAAGAGATGATTTAGAATCTCTTGGTTACGTATTAATGTATTTCAATTTGGGTACATTACCTTGGCAAGGTTTAAAAGCAGCTAATAAAAGGCAAAAATATGAAAGAATTTCAGAAAAAAAACTATCCACCCCAATTGATGATTTGTGTAAAAGCTTCCCATCCGAATTTCCAAGCTATTTAAAATACTGCCGTCAACTGCATTTTGATCAGAGACCAGATTATATTTATTTACGTAAAATATTTCGTACATTATTTCATAGACAAGGTTTTACATATGATTACGTATTTGATTGGAATATGCTTAAATTTGGTGGCTCGCGTAGCACAAATAATCAAAACGATGAAAATGAAGGAACAACAACAAGAAGAAATCAAATAGCCGCAAATAATACAACTGAAGAACCAATGGCAACAAATTCTTCACGTCCCTATGACACACCTGAAAGACGATCGTCTATTCGAATTCGAGGACAAAATGTTGTTGGTGATTCGCGAAATCCTAAATAGAAATTATTACGTCCCTCATCACTTTTAAGTATATTAAAATATATTTTTAAATTTTTTTATGTCTATTATATTAATTAATTCTAATTATTATTCAATTAATATTAAAACCAAGAAATAAATATTAGAAATGAAACACTACAAACAAAAAACAGAAGTCAAATTTGTTGATTTTTTATATGTAATTTGTTTGTAGTCATATTTGTTTTTTGTGAAAAGAAAATTTGACAATTGAGAGAGTAAAGTGTGTAAGATTGATAAATAAAACAAACAACTAGATAGATAGGTTATATTGATATGGTGTTTGTAAATATTTTGTTATGTATTCAATTGAAAAAAGTAGACGCTTTTCTCGTTCATCGCTTATTTTATGTTTCTGGATAATGGGTTATATGATAATCGTGATAACATAGAAAATGAATAAGAAAAAAGAAAATACAAAAAAATGGAAATGGCACGGCCAGCAATACAATTTGATTTTACTTTTGCTGCCGCCGGCACTAAAAGTATGGTTTAACTTCTCATTTTACTGTCGCTTGTGACATAGGCGAATGTATAATCATTTTAAATGTTCCATAGTTGACGTTTACCGAAATAAAAATAATGCTGTGAATGCTTTCGGTAGTGTTCTGAGCTTTGAATAAAATGCTTTTAATTCTCTATAATAACTTACATCAAATACACTTGCCAAATTTTTGTACTTTTAATTTGCGTACTTTTCTTTGTTTTAAAAATAATAATGATATATGGCATTTATTTTTATTTATTAGCGTATTATTTCGTAACTAAAACACGATAATTTTTACATCTTATGTGAACATGCTTGCGAATTGTTTTTCAAGCTCAAACTGTTATTTAAATTGCGAAAGTGCATTAACAAAACAGCGTATTAAGAAAGTAGTCCTACAAGCGGTATGTTTTATATTTTAAATTTTTGGGTAAGCTGGAATTTCTTAAAAAATAGAAAAAATTGACAAAACAAATTACAACAAATTCTTAATTATAATATGTATCAAATTTTTCAGAGCGGATATATTTTATAGAAGGATAATGATTATTAAACTAACTTCTAATTTAACTTTAAAAAAATAAACATATATTTTATTTTTAACTGTATTCTAATTGTAATTTATTTATGTTACATAACAAAATATTTGCTTAGTGTTGTTATATTAAATTTTTATTTTAATAATTAAATTAAAAAAGAAAAATTTGACCTTAATTTAGAATTTTCTCTGCATTTACTTTGATGTCGTTTAAAAAAAAAAGATTATTTTTTAATTTTTATTATAAGAAACTTAATTTAATTCAAAAAAAAACATGAAAATAATTTTTAAGTAAATAAAACTAAACTTTAAAAAACAAAACGAGGAATCATTTTATTATTAAAACTAATGTAAAAAATAATTAATTTAAATAAAAACAAAAATAATTTTTTAAGCATAAGGTTGAAAATCTATTTTGATGTGTTCGTTTGTTGTACAAAAAAATTAAAAAAAAATCCTTAAATTTAAAAATTATTTTGCAAACAAAATGGTAAAATAAATATGGAACGAAAATTGGATAAAACGAATACAATTCTTTTATATTTATGTAAAATAAACGTTAATTAATTTTTTTGTATTTTAAACCTAAAAAACAAATAAAATAATTTTTAAATTTATTATAGAAATAAATTTATAAAACGAAATTTTTTTGGACAGCAAATAAATAAATAAAAAAATTAAAACAACTATTAACTAATAATAACAATTTTACTTGATATTTAAACAAACAAAATATACTGAAATATAAGTTATCTATTGATATAATATGTTTTATTCCATAGCTTATCACTAATTTTTACTGGAGACCAAATTTCGATCTCAGAAATTTCTTGGCGACCCAACCAAAAATTAAAATATGCTTGAAGATTCATGCTGTACCTCTTGGAGTCAATAGTGAAATAAAATTGAAAAGTATTCAAATTAAAAACTTTTCTGTTGATAATAATTTTGTATGTTATAAGGGTCGTAACGCCTATTATAATGGTACTACTTACTCGCTTAAATTTCGTTTTCATTTCAACGATATATTTTGAAACAAAATGTTTTAATTTAGGAAATTGTAGAAAACGGCACAAGATTTAGTTGTTGAAAGCATGATATATAAGAATGTAAAAAAATTTTTGTACACTAGGACTATTTTCCGTATTTTCTTATATATATTTGAAATGAAGTAAAACATTTGTTGAAATACAAAATCTCTGCGACCACTGAAAAAAGCTGTGCAACCAAATGGTATAGGAACCGTTATTTTATTCATTTTATCTATGTTATGCATAGTTTTGTTGAATTATTATGTTCTTTTTCATTTCGCTGGCATAGAGCAACAATGAGATATCTTGAAAAGTGTATGTTTGGAGATATCAAACTTCAAAGCTTTCAAATGATTACCAAAATGTGATTTTTGCAAAAAAATTAATGAGAATTTCTAGTGCAATAAACATATGATGAAAATACACTTTTTATGGTCAAATTAAAGCATGTGATTTAATATTTTTTTAATTATTTCCGATTTTTAAAGAATCTTATTGTTGCACTAATATTGGATACGTATTTTCAAGATATCTCACATTGTTTTTACTTTTATTATATGTGTATACAGTGCAATAGTGGCACATTTTAAGTCTAGGGTTGCCACGTGTCCTACTTTCGGTTGGACAGTCCTCATTTGGAGCAAGAATGTCCTCCGTCCTCCTTTACTAGAAAAATGTCCTACTTAAAGCAAACTGTAATACAATATCTTACACTGATCAAAATAGATTTTTGTGCTACCTACAAAATAAGTAATAGTGGTTGCACCTTTACTTATATTCCTTTACTTAAAACCTCTGTTTTTAAAAACATCTTTTGTTACAATTTGCCTGTTTTTAGTATTAATAATAAAATAGCTGAACTGAATTTTGTTTGTGATTGTTATAATGGAAAACATTTGGCTACAGAAAGCTATGTTGAAGGAAAATGTAAATATATAAAACTACTGTTTATGGGTAACTGGCTTACAATATAAGGTTATTAGGCCAATAGAATTACGGATCGTACGTGTTGTTGTCGGTAACAGGTCAGAAATTTTTTTAATCTCTGGGGTAGGGTACTCACATAATGGACATCCCGAGTCCACTCGCCCGGCACCTGGGGACTGGAGTTATGCCACAAAGTGTGCTGGAAATTTTTTGTTGCTTCCTTGTAAGCGAAATAACTCGTAAGTGGTGCACTTTAGGATACTGGTGCCATGGAACTTTTTTGTTCCTTAAATGTTTTTCTATAACTTAAAATAAAAAAAAAATACAAAAATAATTTGTTTTGTTGCAAATTTTTGCGAAAAAATGTCTAAAAATCGATTTTTTTTAATTGAATTTAGTTGTTTGCAAATAATTGTTTAAAACATAATTGAGCCCTTTATCTTGTAGCTGAAACCTCAACGAAAAAATTAAGCTTCAGAACGTTTCATTCGACCTGATAGTTTTTGCACAGTTCCATTTTGCACTTAATGCCCCAAAAAAAGTTGTTAACTTTGGGCAGGCCGCAAGGTCTGAGTTTTCAGTCGATCGCAATCTGCTTGACGGGAATTGAAAGGGTGTAGTGTCAGCCTTAAATAGCATTTGTGTTACCCATACCCATATTCAATATTAACAACAATTACAGTGGTTTAAAAAAACCGCGAAAGTTCCTTAGTTGCAAAATTAAATTTCTTAACGAATTTTTAACTTAACGAGATGCGTTTTTAAAATTTCCAAAGTGCTTAGAAAACCTCAGATTTTAGAAAATAGACCTCTCTAACATGATTTGAGACATGATTACACATAAGTAGTTCATTACTTTTTCATTAAATTTATTTGTCATTACAATAATACTCAATTATACATCGTGTCGCTACGTACATTTTACGTATACTATATAGTACGTTTTATTTTTTCATAGAGTACGTTACAAGCAGGAGTCAGAGTAACCAATCGCGTGTTGGGTAGACACAGAACCAGCATGTTGTGAGCACAACAGTATCATTTTGGAGGGAAATTCTGTCGGTTCCTGTCGATATATGGCATACAAAATCAATGTCACAATCGTGGTTTCAAAAACAAACAAACATAACTCGGTCCAAATCATGTTAGAGAGGTTTCTTTTTAAATCTTCGGTTTTCTAAGGAATTTGCAAATTTTAAAACCGCATCTCGTTAAGTAAAAAATTCGTTGAGAAATTTAATTTTTCAACTAAGGAATTTTCGCGGGTTTTTCAAACCACTGTAATTATTGTTAATATTGTATATGGGTATAGGCAACACAAATGCTATTTAAAGCTGACAGTACACCCTTTCAATTCCCGTCAAGCAGATTGCGATCGGCTGAAAACTCAGACCTTGCGGCCTGCCCAAAGTTAACTAACAACTTTTTTTGGGGCATTAAGTGCAAAATGAAATTGTGCAAAAACTATCAGGCCGAATGAAACGTTCTGAAGCTTTCTTTTTTTGTTGAGGTTTCAGCTACAAGATTAAGGGCTCAATTATGTTATAAAAATTATTTGCAAACAACTAACTTCAATTGAAAAATATCGTTTTTTAGACATTTTTTCGCAAAAATTTGCAACAAAACAAATTATTTTTGTTTTTTTTTTATTTTAAGTTATAGAAAAACATTTAAGGAACAAAAAAGTTCCATGGCACCAGTATCCTATAGTGCACCATTTACGAGTTATATCGCTTACAAGGAAGCAATAAAAAATGTCCAGCACACTTAGTTGCATAACTTCAGTCCCCAGGTGCCGGGCGAGTGGACTCGGCATGTCCATTATGTGAGTACCCTACTCCAGAGATTAAAAAAATTTCTGACCTGTTACCGACAACAACACGTAAGCCATATCTTTTCCCGTTATTCTATTGGCCTATATTGAGCTTTGTGAAAGTGCCAATGAATCAGCAGATGGCATATCTAGCTGTATTTTTGAATTCTTGAAAACTTTAAATTTAAGTTTTTCGAGAGTTACTCCAATACAGGCCGATAACATCAATTCGAATTGGTAGGCCATTATTCATTATAAAGAAATAAATTAGTATGTATTACAGAAATCACGCCTATACACTCATACTTACACCAACAGAAACCTAATTTTTTTTAAAAAAAATTTTATTTTTTTAACTGAAAAATGAAGTACATACATACTATAAATCCAACGACTTTTTTAGTTTTGAGACCGTAAAGGGTAGTGTGTCCTACTCTGGAGCTTTTAAAATGTGGCAACCCTGACATATCTCATTAACTATTTGAAATATAAAAAACTTAAAATGCAATAAACGTACATCTGTGATAGCACATTAGTTTTTATTTTAAGGGTTTCTTTTTAATGGAGTATAAATAATGAATGTATTTTGTAACATAAAATCAGAAAATTTCAAAATTTTAATATAACCCAATATTGCTCTATGCCAGGGATTTGTTTGTAGATAAGACAAACCTACGAATTGTTAAAAATTGTATTATTGTTTGTTTGACAATGTTCTTTTATTTACCAAAGTTTTTAAGCAAAATTTTAACCATAAACAAACCGTTTTAAAATAAACCGATAGTCAACCAATATGTTTGGTAAATGATCGCCCATATAAAACTAATTGATCAAATTAAGTCGTCAAGTGAAATTCGACCTTAACTATGAGTGAATTGAAATTAATAAAGAACATCTACGGCACAAAAACAAATGGAGATAGGTATGATATTATTAAGCACATAAAAAGCTACACAGACACTTCAGCATTGTTGCAATATCTATCAAAATCTTACACTACTTTCGGTTAATACAAAGCTGATAAAAATGATGTCAATAAACGTAGCTAAATCTGCCACTCAATTCAACTTAACCACTTCTTTAAAATGAACGATTGTTCTTCAAAACTATTAAAAATGTATTTTAATAAGGAATATTCCTGCACCCGTAGGAAATGTGGAACAATCATTTGCATTGTTCTGACATCGATTGTATTATGTGTTTTTGTTCCCGATTTTGCTCCCAAAAATATTGTGTCCGTATTTATGCGTCGGGAGGGATTTATTCGTTCGGGCATTTTACCTATAGACAGGGTTGCCACGTTTTAAAAGTTTCAAAGTAGGAAATACTACCCCTTATGGTCTCAAAACTAAAAAAGTCGTTGGATTTGTGCTACTTCATTCTTCAGTTAAAAAACAAGATTTTTTTTTAAAAAAATATTAGTTTCTGCTTGGTGTAAGTATGAATGTATAGGCGACAGGCGTTATTTCTGAGACTAATACTGATTTATTTATTTATAATGAATAATGGCTTACAAATTCGAATTGATGTTATCGGTCTGTAATGCAGTAACTCTCGAAAAACTTAAATTTAAAGTTTTTAAGAACTCAGCTAAACATGCCATCTGCTGATTCATTGGCACTTTCGTAAAAATCAATAACCTTATGTTGTAACTGTAAGTCAGCTACTCATAAATAGTACTGTTTTATATATTTACATTTTCCTTCAAAATCGTTGGCTTTCTGTAGTCAAATGTTTTCCTTTATTTTTATAACAACTACAAACGAAATTCAGTTCAGCTATTTCATTAAAAATCCTAAGAACAATTTGTAAAAAAAGATATTTTAAAAAAACAGATGTTTTACGTAAAGGAATATAAGAACAGGTGCAATTACTTTTGGATATTTTTTCATTATAAATAAAACAATATTGTATTAAAGAAACCCGTAAGAAGCTTTAGTTAATATAATTTAATAGTTTTCAAAAATATTGTTATAAGTCAAATCATTTATTGAATATTAATTAACACTGTTATCCGTTGGTACTTAGCGTATGTTTTCAAATAACAATGTCGATTTCCTGTTACGCGCGTTTGCATATTACTTCGCAATCTCTTAATCGGAATTGTTGACCTGAGACTATAAGAGTTTAATCATATACTAGTTCTGCAGGTGTGTAGTTCCGGTTTTCTTTAGTTGAAGTTCTAATGCTAAGTAACACCAGTGGGAATTCAGGGCTCTAATGAACGGTATTGCGGTACTTTAAATTGACAATGGAAGCGTTCGACAAAATCGTTTACTTTTAGATTGTAAGCGGTGGTGCGGATTCGAAGATGTCCTAAAAGTTTCTTGAGCTCGGTGAACAGACTGGATTCAAATTGTCCGTCACGATCTGTCGTTATAACCAAAGTTATACCAATACCAAATCTACAAATGTATACCTGTAACAGTGTTGACGCAATGGTACTTGCTGTCAGGTTCTTTATGGGGTATGCTTCTGACCAACTGTTTGATTCCGGCAGTGATCCAACGATGTCGATGTGGATATGGTCAAATCTGTAATTTGGTAATTCACATTAACCAATCGGAGATTTTGTGTATGTGTGTGAATTTTTGATCGATGTCACGATTTACACGATTTTTTTTAGTTGATGGTCGACTTTTGTAAACTATGTCTTGAGGTTCGAAAGGTCGGTTACAAAGGTCGTCGAAGCGTTTGTTGAGCTGTGGTTCATGCCGAGCCTCGAGATTAGCAAGGTGGTAATCCCTGTCACTTGGCGCTGTCTTGCTTTGGGATGTTGACTGCGAAGTTGCAGCAATGAACGAAGAAGTAGGTTGAGCAACTGCCCATATTTTATCGGAAATAGGAATTATTTTTGTAATATCCCTGTCTAAACAGGCAGCCATAACAGATTTTAAAAGTGTTGGCAAGCGCTTAAGCCAAAGTCGTTTTAGGAGGTCCATATTGACCAATGTTGAATCGCCGGCTTCTGATTCAAGCAATTGCGATAAAATTCCGATAGAGTATTGTCTCCCATTTATTGAAGATATGAAAGAAGTCTATCTAAGGCCTAGCTTTTTAAGGCTAAAAAGTGCTTTTTTTTGAAAATCGTATTGATTTTGTGCTGTGGCACAATTATTAGTATATTATATATTGTTACGTTTTTCCAACCTTACTTCGAATTGGCCTAACTCACAATTCGATAAACGTAATTCCCAATCTCTTCTGAGTTCGATCACTGATTAGTAAGCACAAACACCAGGTTTTATTAAGTATTCAACAACTTAATTGCTTCATAACAACAGGAAACAATACAACAAACAATATTCCTAACTAGAATATTCTTTCAACAGCTTAAGAAAATCCAACGGTTGATTGTAGAAATTTCCAGTAATACAACGTTTAAAATAATACACAAATTATTTCTACTTAATAACACTTTAAACTTTATTCACAAAAACTAATTTAAAAATCACTTTTATAATTATAACTTCACTATCGCAGGCTTAAAATAACACTAGTTCTAACTATAACAGGTAATTTCTTATATACTGTTTTGCTTAATTTCTAGAAAATTCTAGGTCACTTTTTAGAAACCTTGAGAAAATTGTAGAATATTCGAGTATTTTACGTTACGTTCATTTAATTTATAAAATCATTTATTTATGTTGACCTTAATTCTAAGAAAATGTACAACACAACAACATTATTCATTTCATTCATTTTTTGTTGTGTTTTGTTGATTTTATTTTCCTGGAAGTGACCGTAACGTCTAGATCTTTCTGTAATCGTCTAGATTTTTCTGTACTCGTAACAATATTAATTATGTCCATTATGTTAAGCAAAACATCTTGTGGCAGAGCAGTGAGTTCTGAGTTGAATTTGTTTCAACGTTTCAACGTTACATTTGTTTATATCTTTGTTGATTTTGTGGGATTTAAGGGGGGTAGGGTTAATTCGTACGAAAAAAAGGCATGTTTTTTGTGAATTTTTTGTGACGACACAGTTAAAAAAATCTCTTTATTAAAACCAATAGTACATTAAAGTATGACATTTGAAGAATATTGTATAAAATTTTCAGGAAGAAATATTAAAAAACACGGCAATAGCAGCAATTATTCGGACGTGTCTCGGAAAAACGTAGAATTGCGGTGCCCCTCATAACTTGGTGCTGGATCATCCGAAATCAAAAAATCAAAGTTCATTCGTAGGATAATAGTTTTCCCCAGGTAACACTGGAGGATGTTTTGAAATTTTAATTTTTCACTTTTTTGAAACACTTTGAAGGGAAAAACGTGATTTTTTGCGAAAAAAATCGGCTAATTTATTCTAAAATAAAAATTATTAACAAAATTTGCAAAAAGTCTCCAGCGTTGCCTCGTAAATTATGTAAAGAAATAGTGTTCAAAATTTCAAAAGGATCGGTGCAGTAGTTTTGAAGTTATGAGGGGCACCAACTTTGAAAACGTGAATTGTGGGGAAAACGTTAGGTTTTGAACAATAAACAATCTGATATAAAACGTTCATAAGCAAATTTAAAAATACTCGTAACTTCGTGAATTTTGCTCCAATCGACTGTTTTTTCAGCTGTTTCAGTCAAACTAAACGTACCTAACATTCAATTTACATTGATCTTTTTTATTGCAACAATTATTTATTTTAATAGGGAAAAAATTTCAAAATATCGTTTTAATTCTATTTCTTTGTTCGTGTGCTTGTGGGCACACATTATATTTTGTGTTTTTCCGTCTAGATGCGTACACGAATAAATCAGAAGGTATTCCGACGTTAGCTGGCCACATACAGTTGTCCAGATGTGAGAAATACGGATTTTCCAAGTCTACCTGGTCCACATCCTTGCATCAATTTTCCTTGTGCTTTGTTGATGGTCATTGCAAAAGCGAGTCGTACTGGAAGCTAAACGTTTGAATTCAAATGCCATGTCTGTTGGGATCATTGATATGCGTAACAACAGTACATCTTCCCCTTTGAATTTTTCATTCAAAATTGTAGCTTCAATGACATTGTTCATCATCTTTTTCACCAAAAAATTTCAAAAAAATTTGTGCTATTTCAAAATATTTGACATATTTTTTTTATAAAATGTGTTGTGTAGTTGGAATTACAATATGTGTCACAACAACACATAAAACCCTTTAAGACCTAGGTTCCACACCATCATGTTTTTTGAGATGATGGACGCAAATTTCTTATTTTTTACACACTTTTATTTAACTTGATTCTTGAGAGCTTTGATGGGTGGAATTTTGTGATTCATTTTTCAGTAACTTCCCATTATGTGATTGATCCCAAATTGAAAAGACAAGTTTGTTGAAGCAGTCAGTACGTATTTCTAAAACTTTTAAAGCAAAAAACTTTACCCTGGTTAAACATTCCAATTGAAACCAATTGAAAAAAATGAATTGGATTAATCGGAATTCTGCATTGGGAATTTTCAATTAATTCCTATTCAAAAAATCTATTTCCAATGCAATCCTATTCATTCCTGTTAAAGATCTCTATTTTATTTTTCAACCGGAATGGGTAGGAAATGTATATAAATAGGAATTAATTGGAAATTTCCATTGCAGAATTCCGATTAATCCTATTTATTCCTATTAAATCTTTTCCAATTAAATCCTGTTAAATTCATAAGATTGTTTAATTTTTTTCTAAGTTCGTTTTTCCTATTGAATCTCTTGATTTCCGATTGAAATTTAATTGGAAATTTCCATTAGAATCCTACAGAACCTCTTTTCCTGTCGAATCCCATTCATTCCGATTGAATTTTAATTGGTAGATCGAAGTCTTCCTATTGAACCAATTTAATCCTATTGAAATTATATTTGATTTAATAGGATTCAATAGGTTTGAATTGAAATGTTTAACCAGGGTATAAAACTGAAGAAAAAAAATTCAAATTTTTCTTCACTCTGAAAGACCTTAAAGAATTGCACTGAAATCCTCATCCTCTGGTTGACTCATTTTGAGCGAATTATTTTGGTAATACTGTGTATATCATTATAATCATAGACAATATACACGTTTGTGTCATTTTATATCGATGGAAGGCCTTACATTATAAATAATGAACACAAAAAAAGAATAAAAGTATGACGTTTCGTTCTAATTTCAAAGCTTATAGACCTTTTTTCTTAAAGTTCAAATCGTTATTTTGGTGTATTTGACAGATTACATACAGCAATGATAATTAAAAATCAGTTATTATGTATGAAAATATGAAAATCCATAAGATCTGAATGACCGATTTACCGCCCTGAAATTTTGCTCATGAGTATCTCATTATAATAGAGGACATATTACACATTTTTGTCATTTTTATATGAAAAAATGGCCTTAAATTGTAAATAATAAGTTTTTTTTTTTTATTAATTAGTTAGACATGTTTAGCACACTAAATATGAAATATTCATTATTTAGACTCTTTGAATATCCGAAGATACCATGTCAACCAAAAAAAAAAAAAAAAAAAAATGATTATGGACATTTTCTTTAAATGCCTGAGGGGAAAATTCATCGGGAAATACAGAGGCAGGCATTGAGTTCCACAATTTAGCCACTCTATTAAAATAGTCGTTCTGAAAGGACGTAGTTCTACAACGAGGTATTTGTACAACAAATGGATGGGATAACTCGGCAGCTCTTGTTTGTCGATTATACTGCGCAAACGATGGAAGGATATTTTGAATTTCCTTAGAGGAGAATTCGCTAAAGTTATATTTATAGTAGATTGACAATTCAGCCACATTTTTTCTGTGCTGGAGTGAATCAAGCTGGTCCGTTAGTTCGGTATTACCAATCAACCGTATTGCTTTTCTCTGTACAGAGTCTAGTCATTTTATTGTTGACTGACAAGCACCTCCCCAAACATGACAGCAGTACTCCATACATGGACGAATAAATGACTTGAAGATTAGCAAAATTTGCTCGGGATTGAAATACTTTTTACATCGACTCAAGAATCCTAATTTTTGCATTGCAGATTTAGCGAGGTTGAACACATGTTTATTCCATTTCAGGTTATTTTGAATATCCACTCCAAGAAGTCTAACTGATTCAACCTCACGCAATTCCTCGTGGTTTATTTTAATAGGGAAATTTTTATGTCGCTCTATTCGTGAAAGTCGGCATAGTTTGGTTTTGGTGGGATTAAATGAAACAAGATTACGATCTCCCCATTCCATTATACGCTCCAGATCTTTGTTGATAGAATCAATTAGCAGCTCTCTATCAGTGGTAACTGCAGTATGAGATCGAAATTTAGGAGATGCATGTGATGCATGCAATGTGCTGTCATCAGCAAAACTATGGATTGGGTGCACTGTGGAAATAAGTAAGTCGTTAATGTATAGAAGAAACAAGGTTGGTGAGAGTGCAGAACCTTGGGGAACCCCAGCATTGGTTGTGAAAATATTGCATGTGGTACCATCTTAATTAACATGAAATTGGCGACCTGTAAGAAAACTATGAATCCATGAGACAGTAAGTTGGTCTATGCCATAAGATTTTAATTTAGCTATGAGATTTTTATGCCACACTTTACCAAATGCTTTAGAAATGTCAAGTGAAATACTGAATGTTTCACCATGGTTTTCCAGCGATTTGTTCCAGAGATGGGATACGTAGGCTAACAGATCACCTGTTGCATGACTTCTACGAAAACCATATTGTTTATCATCAATAATTCGCGACACCTCCAAATAATCTATTAAATTGTAGTTAACATATTTTTCAAATAGTTTAGCTAAAACCGACAGAATTGCAATTGGTCTATAATTGTTAGGATCTACCTTTCTTTGATATGGGTTGAACGCTGGCCAGCTTCCAAGAATCGGGAAATATTCCGGTTTTATAAGATAAATAGAAAATTTTTGTTAAAATTGGAGCTAGTTACCTAGCAAAGTTTTTAAGAATGAGGGGTGGAATACCGTCGGGCCCAGCAGATTTGTTGATATTGATAGAAAGAAGCATTTTCCGTACAATACTGCAACGAAAAATAATTGGTTTCATTTTCGTTACAACTGGGGGAATGAGTGTAGGAGAATGGGGAGGTTCAACTATGTTTGAGTTTTCTGCAAAAATACGACCCAAAAGATCCGCCTTCTCTTTCGAGTCGCTCACGGGAATGTCATTCAGAACTAAGGTGGGAATAGAGAATCGAGTAAAGTTGCTCTGGACTGATTTAACTGCCTGAAAGAAACTACGTGAGCCAGATGGGTGCTCGGCGAATTTCTTTGCTTTCTTCTAGATAAATGCTTCTTTGTCCCGGTCTATTTTGAATTTACTAATATTTCTGGCTTTCTTATAGGCGCTATGGGTTTCAGGTGTTTTATTAGCGTTATACGTCTTAAATGCTTTGCGTTTATTCCTCACTGCTTCATCAACATCCCGCGTGAACCAAGGCTCAGTTTTAGGAGTGATTAATCGATTTGGAATAAACCGCCGCATTCCGTCTTTTATGATTTCAGATATTCTTATTGCTGATGTGCTAGGATCTTGATCAACACAACAAATAGTTTTCCAAGGTGTTTCATCATAAAAGTTTCTCAGTCCCTCCCAGTTGGCGCGTTTATAGTTCCAAACGCGACGAGGATTTGCTTTAATTTGTGTCGGTGATGTAAATTGCACTATTGCTGATATTAGTAAATGGTCCGATGTTCCGAGGGGTTGTTCAACTTTTGTCTTCGTAGTATCTGGCTCGTTTGTCAAAAACAAATCCAGCAAATTATTGTTATGATGTGAATTGTCTGCGATTCTAGTGGGACACTCTATCATTTGCGTCAAACCGTGATAATCTGCGAGTATCAGTTCAGCTTGTCTTCCTACGTCGTCAGTGCGCGATGAATACTTAAGCCATTCTTTATTATGAATATTAAAGTCTCCAAGTGATTTGTATTTCGAAAATTTTAAATAATTGTTATTTCTTCTAAATCCAGATTGTTTTGTGTTCTCGTTAAGTTTTTTTTACTATAGTTGCATAATTATTATTTTTTCAATACATTTTAATACATAATTAATGATTTCTAATTATTATTGCTGTATGTAATCTGTCAATTACATACAGTAATATAACGATTCGAATTTTATCTCTATAATTCAGACCTTTTTTCCGAAAAAAACTTGACATTTGCGAAATCTCATATTAAATAATTTATGTACAAGTTAAAATTAATACAATGAGCAAAGAAACGTAGTAAAATTTTACACTGGATGTTTAAATAACATAATTACAATTGTTATAGTGCAATTAACCTTATTATAATTACTTTAAATTTCAAAGAATATTAAATTTTCGGTAAGTGATTTAATTGCTAGTTTTACTTATGGTGTATTTTCTGTGAAATAATGTGGTTAGCTTATTTGTAGGTAAAATTATATAACTAAAAACTCTAAAATAAAAAAATAAATAAAAAAAATTTAAAAACACACTTTTTGAAAAACGAACTAAAAAGTAGAAAATAAATTTTGCATTAACACCAGCGTTATTTTTTTTATAATTATATTTCCTTGGAAATTGTAAGAAGAAAAAATATTTAAATAGTATTTAACACTCTTAGCATAGATGCAAATATTAAATTTTTGACTAATTTAAAATGCTAATTTTCGATTAACAAACAGTTTTCCGTTCCCATTTGTTACATAAAATAAAAGTGGGTGGCGCATTCAGAAAGGAAAGGGAATAAACGTTGGTAGTTTCTCTTGTTAGAGATAATATAGAATACATTTGTTCCTTTTCTATATTAATGTATGCGTCACCCATTTTTATTTTATGTAACAAATGGGAACGGAAAACTGTTTGTCAATCGAAAATTAGCATTTTAAATTAGTCAAAACTTTAATATTTGCATCTATGCTAAGATGTGTTAAATACCATTTAAATATTTTTTCTTCTTACAATTTCAAAGGAAATATAATTATAAAAGACATAACGCTGGTGTTAATGCAAAATTTATTTTCTACTTTTTAGTTCGTTTTTCAAAAAGTGTGTTTTTTAAATTTTTTTTATTTTTATATTCATTTTAAAGAATGGAAAACTAAATAATAAATCCTTTCACATAATAATAAACGACATAGGGCAATATTTCATGATATAATGAAGGAAATAAAAATAAAATACTTTTTTTTTTTTCAAATTTGTAGGAACAAAGCTAAATTGGGTTACCAATTATCCTTATAGTGCTAGAACCATATACAAATATCATGTAAAACATGGTTTTGCTGAAGGATTAAACCCGGCATATTTAATAGTTCAAATAATAGTTTAAAATTAAAAAATTAACTTTTTTAACTTAACAAATATAAAAAAATAAAAAATTTGCGTCCATCAACACCTTAGAAAGCATGCTTTGTGGGACCTTATTCTTCAAAGGTTGTCATGAGTTGTTGTTGCTCACATCGTAATTCGTACTACCCAAGACATTTTATTTTAAAAAAATAGCGTAAGAATATTCTATAACTAAGACTAAGGGTGCTATCGTTGATTGAAAAAAGTTCATCCGCCAACATCCCTAAGATATATCACTTTGGCTAGTGATATCTCACTGCTAGCCAGTGGTTTACGATAACTCAAGCTAACTCATATGCAAATAGCAGGGATCCAAGTACGCGGGGTTGTCACACCCATATATCTAAAATTTAAAATTTTACAAATCTTCCTGCGCGAGTATATAGTTAATTCGTTATTGAATTCTTTAATTATTACTATAAAAACATTGATCAAAGCAATTTACGTGCAAAAACCGATATTTAAACAAAAAACCAATTAAAATAATTATCACCAATCACCAATGAAAAATTAATACACGACAATTTGAAAAAGCAAATCTTAGTGTATTTGCAAAACTTCGACGTTAAAAACAACGTTTTAAATACAAATACGGCACCATCTATTGGCTAACCCAAATTTATGAGGCGTATATCACACTGTCAAATATATTGGTCAATAAAAAAAATATGACATGAAATTGGAGAGCGTAAGGCCCGCTATACACTTGAGCTAAACTATGCGAAATAGGCGAACTATGTTTTTAAAAAAATAATGTTTTAACGCGAATAATATTTTTTAAACAAAATGTAATGTATGTAATGTTTCCTTTTTTATTTTCTTGTTTTAAATTATTTGTTTCCGTAATGTTTTTTTGTATAATTACGTTGTATACAAAAAACGTAGTTCGCATAGTTCACATAGTTTAGCTCAAGTGTATAGCGGGCCTAAAGGTTGTAAAATAAACTTCGCTACCTAGTTTTTCATCCAGTTTTGATGACAATTTTTTTTACCTCTAATCGTTATATTTTAATTAGCAATACAAATAAGAGTATTTTTCATTTGGATATTGATTTTTGTAAATTAATATTGAAGATCAATGAATAATTTAAAAAAATAAATAAATAAATTTAAATTATTGTTTTCTTTAATTTGTACTCTTAGTTTTATTCAAACTTTATAAAAACTAATACAATAATTTTTTTACAGGTTTCGATACTTTCTAACACTTCTATAATTAATATATAACCTCCACAATAGTACATTATGATGCTAGGACGTAAAGCTAAAGATTTTGGACGGATGTGGAGTTTGCAAATCGAGGCGCTAGCCGAGATTTGCAACCACATTAAGTCCAAAATAGCTTACGTCCGTGCATCATACTATTTTTTATTCGCCGCAAGCAAAATATTTTAAGAAAAGTTGTTTATTCTAAATTAAAATTATAAATTTTAAAATAAAAATATGTGGAACAAGTAACCTTTGACAAAATATTTATTAATTTTTCCAAATTATTGTGTAGCTATGACTACAAATGATAACAACTATTTTAATTGGATAATGAAATTTTGAATATGAGGGTTGCTTGGATAAAACATTTTATTTTTCATGGAATTTAAACAAATACAAATGCTTTTTGCTTTTTTGGACGTAGCTATGACAACAAAATAAATAGTTGAAAAGTGATACTTTAAGGCCGCAAATCACAGTAATAAAGTAAGACTTTAATATGTAGGCGAATAAAAAATATTTGACACTGTCAAATCGAATTAGATTTTTCTATGAAAAAAAAATTTCAAATAAGTCACATATTTAGGTTACTTATTCAAATAAGTAAGTCTCCACAAATAAGTTTCAAATAAGTTTTGGTTTAGAATACAGCCTAAAGAGGTGACTTATTTGAAATTTTTTTTGCATAGAAAAATCTAATTTGATTTGACAGTGTCAAATATTTCTGTTTGTTTACTAAATGGTTTTAAGGAATAAAACTTCTTTTTCGATCCGTAATAAAATTATTGTAATAATTCAAAATGAAAAAAATAGTTTTGAAAACTCTTTAATTAATCAAATTAAATAAATCGTTCTAATGAAATTTATTTTCGAATTTGCTTTTTGTTGCTGTCAAAATAAGAAAGCTAAATCATTTAGAATAGCTTTTAAATACTTATTTAAAATGGCGGTAAATAAGTAAGTCTACATAAATAAGTTTCAAATAAGTCGTCGTTAAGAATACACCCTTAGCATAATATGCTTTTGGTTTATTATCAAATGAAACAAAACTTTCTTTACTAAAACATATTTGATAGTCTAATAATGGCCTTACACGAAGTTGAAGTTTACTATCAATTGAATAAATTGATTTACTCTGCCATCTGAAAGTTGGCATATGAACCATCCATATTTAACATTTAATTCGTAATTAAAAAATATTCAGGCATTTAATCAAGATAATAACTATCCTATCTCTCAAGCTGGACCATCTCATACACACATTGTACAAAATTTCATTAAGATTGGTTACGTTGTTGCGGAGTTCATCGCGGACAAACATCGTGACGCGTGATTTTTATATACATACTAGCGGGAACCGGCGTGCTTTGCTACGCCTATACAAAAGTTTGTGCGCGTACATTTTGTTTAATTAGTAAGAATAATTTCTAAGAGTCGTAATAAGAATAGAAAGCGTATTTTTTAATTTTTCCATTTGGGAAATATGAATAACAGAGACCATGAGCATTCTAGCTGATCAATCTAGATGGATTGAGAATTGAACGGCATGTCAAAATTTGAAAGTGATTGGTAAAGGGTTTTGGAGAAATTTTTAAGCTTGTTGTCGAATTTCCAATTCGATTAGCATTGGCACTATTAATAAGTCACAAGGCCAAACAATGTCAATTTGTGGGCTGGACCTAGAAACATCGTGCTTTTCGCATGTTCAATTATATGTTGCGTGTTCGAGGGTTGGAAAACCTTCAAGTTTTATCGTATATGCCCCTAAAAATATTACAAAAATTATAACAATATCAAAATTTGAAACTTTTTACAAAATGTCAAAAATTATAAAAAAATCAAAAATTCAAACTTCTTCAAATTCTAAAAATATTTCAAAAATTCTTACAAAATCAAAAATTGAAGCTTTTTTCAAAATTCTAAAAATATTTATAAAATCCAAAATTCATAAATTCAAAAATTCAATTTGTTTTGAAAATTATAAACATATTGCAAAAAAATTAAAAAAATTAAAATTACAAACTTTTTTCAAAATTCCAAAAATTATAATAAAAACAAAAATTTAAACTTTTTCAAAATTCTAAAAACATTCCGGAAATTCTTACAAAATCAAAAATTGAAACTTTTTCAAAATTCCAAAATTATTGCAAAAATTTAAAATTCACAAATTCAAATTGCATGTTCAATCACATTTCATGACATACAAATAATTAATTTTATTTTTTTCCAAAAAATTGGGTAAAAATTAAATGAAACATTCTTTTGACACACTGACAATATTTTTTTGACAAACTTATAATGAAATAATCTAGTTTTTGGTCTCACATACAAATTCAAGGTTACTACTCATTATCACTTAAAACTACCGTTTTTAAGCAAAAAATATGAATTTTTCATTGATTTGACACACTTGACGATTTTTTGACACACTTCTGGTACAGTTATCGAACATATCGTCCTGACGGCTATTTTCATTGAGTATACCTATTTTTAGAAACAAAAATTTTTGAAATCCTTTCAGCGGTTTTCTAGATCAAACCTTGTATTTTGAATGTTGTTTTAAAATTACGTCCATCGGCTGTGAGATCGCAAACTTTGGTTGCCCCAAATGACGTCATTTGGAAGCAAGAATTGAATTTGCGTGTCTTGCGCAAAAATAATTTAGAATCATGTGATTTGCCATCAAGAAGGGATTTTTGGTGACATTTAACTGAAAATAATATTTAAATTGAAATCGGAATAATAAAATGAGAAGCAATCAAGTAATACTTACAGGTTTTAAACTTTATTGTAATTGTTTATTTTTCAATGTTAAGTCAAGGTGATATGAAAATCAACACTTAGACTGTAGCATGCAAACCGAAGGTATCTTTAATTCAGCGGAGCAAAGTGGCGACACCAAGCGCGGACCAAAATAATCGGTGACCTGTCGTACCATAATCGCTCAGTTATTTTTGCATTAAGAAGAATATTGATCAAATTAATATAACGGTGCATGCACCATTTATGAGTTTTTTACTCATGAAGATTTGAGCCACTTTTTATTATTATTTTTTAATATCAGCACAATGCTTTAAACTGTAGCTAGCTTCATTCTCTATTGATCATGAGGAGAAAGTTAAGAAATTTTAAACTTTTTCATTGAGACAAATATATTTCAAAAATAAATTTGTTTTCCTCAAAATAAATTTTCATACAAACTTGGTAAAAGTAATTTAATTGTGCATGCACTGTAATGTTTTTGGGGCTTAAACTGTTTCTAAACGTTAAAGGCTCAAAATAGCTAAATTGTTTTTATGCATTTTTGGACGATTTATTAACCTTTCAAAAACGTCCACGAAATGACCATTTTAAGCGACGTTTTAAAGTAATATTACAAAAGAAGTAATAAATTATGTGCAATGTCCTAACAAACTATTGTTTTAATACAGATTTAGTGACAATACAAATTAGTTATCATCGTTATAGCATTTACTGTTTTTTGTCATAAAACCAAACTTGAACTTTTCCACCTCCGTGATTTTGAATCTAAAATATAAATAAAAACGAAACAAAGCAAAAAATACGGAACGACGTGACTTGATTCGTACTCGAAACTTTTTGGTTGATAGCTCATGTTATTGGCCATTACGTTATCTATACTACTAACCGTAATTTTGGGTATTTATAAAGAAATCATTAAAATTAATAAACTTTAAAGTCGTGTTGTCAAAATTCTATTGATTTCTAATGAATTTTAATGTTTTTAAGACGTTCGGTTCGGTAAAGTAGATTTTTTCTGAATTATTTGCCGTGACTCATTTCTCAAAAATGCCGATGAAATTGAAATTTAGTCGTTTTTCGCAGAAATATTATTTTTTGTTTTGCTTTATTTTCTTCTAAAAAAATTAAATTACGAAAAAACGAATATTGAAAAACTAAAATATTACTTGAATTTCAACACCACAATCTGGCAAAATTTACTCAAATGCGATAGCAGAGTAAATTTAAATTTTTGAGTCAATTTGCAGATTTAATTTCAATTTCATCGAGAATGGGCCATGGCAATTTTTTTTTATAAACTTATTATTTTTTAACAAATTAATTAATACTTACACAGTTGTAATTTATTCTTGTAAAAAACTTATTATTTTGTAGCTAAAAATAATAATAATTAAATGATACACAACACAATTAAAAAAAATAATTCACAAAATTGAAAAAGCTATGCGTTAAACTTCAAAACTGTATCATTATAACAAAAAGTTGATATCAACAGTTTTTTCGGAGCCTACGCTGATGATTAAAAAGTCCATGATGAAGTTGTGTCACTTACGTTGAATGTGTTTACGAAATACATTTAACATTCAATTCGCAATTAAAATATAATAAAACTTTTAATTGAGATAAAAACTATCCTATCGAGTATATATTAAGCGTAATGTATAAAATATTATTCTTAAGTCGCTCAAACATGAAAATTGCCCAAAATTCCCATTCAAACTTGTATGAAAAATTTAACCTATTTTCGTATTTGTTTTACGGACAGAAGAGAATAAAATACTTTATATATTATGCTTAATATTGTCAGTAATTGTCAATAATAGTTCATAAAGAAACTTAAATTATTTAATTGTAGTAAAATGAGAAATTTCATAGATAATTTTTAAAATTATTCAAGTTGTGTTTTGAATGAAATCCCATATAAATTTTATTGAATTTGTTTTCTTTTCCCCCTTTTGCAGTGCCATTGCAGCAAACACCGGAACAAAATAATCGCTCAACATATTTGATAGTCTATATGGGGGCCCTACATGGCTGATTAAAAGGTCGATAAAGCAGGTTTGACAGTAAATTAATTAACTTACGCCGCCATCTGAAAGTTTGCTTATGAACTATCCATATTTAACATTTAATTCGCAATTAAAAAATATTTAAACATTTAATTGATATAAAAACTATTCTATCTCTCAAGTTGGACCATTATACACACACTGTACAACAATTCATTAAGATTGGTTACGTTGTTGCGGAGTTTATCGCGGACAAACATCGTGACACGTGATTTTTATATATATAAGATATATATATATATATATATATATATATATATATATATATATATATATATATATATATATATATATATATATATATATATATATATATATATATATATATATATATATATATATATATATATATATATATATATATATATAAGAAGATAAGGAGATATATAAGATAGAAATAGTTAACTTAAACTAAAGCTAATAGTTTTAAGTTAACTTAAAAGTTAAAATATATAAAAAAAATTATTTTCATTTTTTTCATAAGACTTAACGAGTTATATCCATAAAGTGAAAAGAGATTGACATTATGTCATTTATATAAGTTTTTTTGTATTGATAATTTTTCTTTGGTTCTTTTGGTTAATTTCTTGTTATAAACGAGACTGAAAATTAAATGAATTTATTAATATCGTTCCGAAATATTTTAAAAAAATAGCAATACTTACATCTATGTGAATAGCTATTACTCCATCCTCCCCATTTTCAAGAATATTAAATACAGCTTTTTTTTCGTCATCGACTTTTATCGTCAACCCTGAACATTTTCCGTTTGCCTTTGAGCCTGATATAATATCACAATATTCGCCTTTTGGCAAGCAGGTATTTAATGTAATATTCATATTATGATTTTCCAGGTTAAATGCTATAAATCCTCTACCATTACGACAAAAAGCAATTTGATTGTTTCCATTATCCCACCAGTTACTAATTTCAGTGCCTTTGACCACATTTTTAAATTCAACCATATTGTAAAGTTGTCGCCACCGATGTTCGCATATCCAACCATTATTACAAGTATTATTTTGATTGAATGTCGGCGAAATAATGTTTCCATTTTTATCTTGTGGAGGACCTTGATCTGTATTATCAAACCCAAATGAACTAATTATTCTGGGAACTCCAAAAGTATGTGATAACATAAATGCGATTGCCATTTTGTATTCTTTTGGCGTTTTATATGTTAAAATATTTGGTCTCCCACTTCTTTGGTTGTCGTGATTATCAACAAATACCAAAGAGCAATTGGTTGGAAGAAAACCCCATTTTTCACCCCATGTTTTGAGATAAAATAAAGGATTTTGTCTCTGAAATGCTCGTCCAATTTCCATTGAGAACTTAAATTCGGTAACTAGGCCTATATCGATATATTCATATTTTGAAACTCCTTCACCACCTAAATCAATAACCTCTTGATATATAAATGGTCGTGATTCTGCTGGAAATCCAAAATCAGCATTTAAATTATTTACACTGTTAAAAATTTGATTGAGATCTACAGGCCACATATGCTTAGCAGCATCAACCCGAAAACCAGCTACACCAAGATCAACCAGATTATTTAGATAATCAACCATACGATCACGTACCCATCTTACACCTTGGTTTAAATCATGTAACCCAACCAGTTCACAATTGCGCACTTGATACGGATCGTTATAATTTTGAATTGAACATGGTGGATTGAAATCAACTGCTGTGTATGGTACCGCTGGAAAGTCTAGTAAATGAGGATCTGCGTGAGAGCCACCTGTTCCTATTGTAACGTCGTGATCAGCGGCCATATGATTTAACAGTATGTCAGCATAAATACGTACTCCAACTTTGTTACAACGTTTTGACATGTCTATAAATTCATCTGAATTTCCTGATCTCGTTATTATTTTGTAAGAAATAGGTTGATATCGTTCCCACCAAGGACGATCGCTTACGATAACATTTTCATTTGGTGGTGAAATCTAAAAGAATAAAAAAGTACAATATTGTTTGAATAATAATATTTAAAAGTTAAAATTAAACTCGTATTCATTTTGCATTTATGCTACATACCTGCACACCGCCATATCCTCTTGGTCCCAAAAATTGCTCACACTCTTCTGCAATATCTTTCCATTTCCATTCAAATAATTGCACAATAACACTATGATTTTCCCAATGATATGGATTATGCTGTGCTTTTACACTAATAAATGTTTTATACAATAATATAACAAGAACTGTAGTCACTTTCATGTTTATGATTAAAACGTCTCTACGGAGTTCATAAAATTTTTTATTATTTCGTTTATTTTGAATAAAAGAAAATAAATATAAATAAATTGAGTATCTTAAAATAGATTTTATTTAAGAAAATGTAAGTTACTTAAGTCAGAACAAAGATTTTTATTGATTTGTTTTTATCATTTATATTATTGTTTGTGTTTTGAATATGTAAATTTAATATTGCATATGCAAACCGACACAATGTTCATACAATCTAGTTTTTTTTAACTTACACTTTACAATTTCGAACATGGCGATATCATGATGTAAGGGGACTATAACGGATTTAGGAACTCTAGTGTTTTGTAAATTAGTTTTGGTAACTGATGTAATGAGATAGTGGTCGACAACGACCCTCACAATATCTGGCTCAAAATTTAGAAAGGGTTTATATGTAGCACTCTCGTGAATGTATATGCACATATACACTTGATAAAGCTTAAGTGTTACATCTCTTTAGTGTTACATCAGACGGATTGGTTTCAGAAACTTGTGTTTCTGTAAAAAAAATAATATGCGGTTTATCATGCTCGAAATGATGGTGCATGATTGGCGTTCAATTTGCATAAATATTTTGAATTTGCATGTTAAATCTGTTGTTAAATAGTCATAATATTCCCAAAATATTTTTTGTTAAATATGAGTATTAAAAATAAATCATATAATAAAATATGACATATATCAATACTTCATGATAGGATGAATAAAAAATAATAATAAAACAGAAGGCATTCCAACATTAAATAAATTCGATTTATTTTCGATCACCGCTTCCTCTTTTTTTAACGAAATAGTTAAGCATTCGAGTTTATGAAATTTTAGGTCTTCTTTATCTATTTATTCGACTTGAGTCGACCGAAAGTCAGAGTAGACCCGCTGGACGCAGGATTGCTGTCAGTATATATACTATACGAACCATCAACACACCAGCTTTACAATTTACCGAATGTCAGTCTACGTTTCAACTGAGTTTCTTGACACTGCTTGAAATTCAATGGTATCGGGAAATTTACAATGATATAAATGAGGTTGCTCGATTACAAAAAATGTTGTTGATCATGGTAATTTGAAGCCGGCTACGAGACTTGAGCTAACCATAGCCTTAGCATGAAGTGGAGTCAGAGCTAGATCCGTCAGAGTTACTGAAATATTTGGTTCCAGCTCTATATGATATCTTCTATTCTACTACGATATGTTTGATTTAACTTCTTTTTTTATAAATTAAAAACGCAATAATCCTTCTAGTGTACAGCACATCAACAAAAACTACAGCTTTGTAGGGAATTAAATTCTACCTAGCAGGCTAGCTAGCACTTAAGTTCATAGCAAGCGATCTCTTTTTTTATCTCAAACATAGGATTCTAGAAAGCATATTATTATGCGTAAGTTATTTAAGTTATTTTTCCTTAAATATACAATAATTTTTTTGAAGGGAAAATTTCTTTCGGCGCGTTGTGCGATTTTGTATGGGGAAAAATTTATA
This sequence comes from Diogma glabrata, assembly GCA_963693315.1. Lineage (NCBI taxonomy): Eukaryota > Metazoa > Arthropoda > Insecta > Diptera > Cylindrotomidae > Diogma > Diogma glabrata. The sequence continues at coordinate 17,895,804 of OY856187.1, read as the reverse complement.
TATTCGATCCATCGTCACGCTAAATAAATATAAAACAAATATTTAAAGAGAGTGAGATAAATTGTAATCATTTGTTAGTTTCTTAATTCTTATTCTCATTTTCTTGATTAATAATTTTTTTTTGCCTTTTTATTAAATTTGATTTTGGTTTTATCAGTGTGTAAGTGTGGTATAGTAAGTAAAGATTTTCTTGAATTTAGTTAGACGAATAAAACACCGCTATTTCACAGTTTTAAGTTTGCACTTCTGTCGGCAGTCCTCAAGACTATGTCTTCTTATTTTTTTAATCTGTTTAACTGCTGAGTAAAATATGTAGTTTTTAGCCAAGAATAAAATATGTAGTCTTTTAGCCAAGAAGCGATAACAATATAACATTCAGAATTTTACAAACTAAGAACTTTACAAACTGTAACTAAGTAAATTGCTGTCAATATGGCAACTATGGCAGCAGACAAACAATTTGGTTTAACCTTGGCAACAAATAAACTTCCATAAAAAAACCGGTTGCTTTAGTTTTTTAAAATATTTTGATATTTTTAAGTTACAATTTTTCAATTTTAATGTATTTATGTTTTGAGCGCAACAAATTTGTGTTCTAGTAGTGCTAATATGTTTGCTAAATACAGCACATTGAAAGAACCACTAAATTTCTCTTAACGAAATAAATCCCATTATTTTTAACAGTTGCTTGGCTTTTCCGTTTTCTTGAAAAAAAATCTCTACGTCAGCTCGAAAATCTCCCTCAAAAGAAACATCAGGTAGCTTTGTTGGATCAAGCTTATAATCCTTAATATTAAAATGCCCCTTTTTATAAGGACATTGATCAACTATATTACCGTGATGTTTTAAACCGTCAAACATAACCAATAAAAGTGGTTCCTCTTTTGGATTTGACAATAATTTACATAAATTGTGTTCAGCTGATTTGAACATATGAACATAGTCACCATGTTCATTTTTTTTCAGGATCTCGATTAAAATGGTCTAAAACAATATTATTTTATGTTAAATCGAAACTGTGCTAAACATTTAAATAAATTTCACTACCGATGAAGTATCAGAGTCCTTTAAAACTTCAAAATCAATATCCACTATTGCGTGATGCTGTGACGTATTTTGGAATTTAATTTCAACTTTACAATATTCTGGATCAACCTCAGATTCGATATTGTTAACAAAGATTTGAAACTGAAAAAAAAAATTATTAAATAAAACTGGTGTTCGAGTTAATGTATTAATCCACGTGATCGGAGTAGTTTGGAGGAAATCTATAATGCGGTTTTTGTTGTTGCACTTATTTCATTTCGAATTTGAGTTACGTTTCCAAATAAAATTTCAGATTTTATTTTTAACCAAAAAACATTGTATCATTTGAACATTGGTCTGAATTTAATTGAATTATAATAGGCGCTTTCCAATCGAGTGAGTTACTGAATGATTCACTTAAATTAAATAGGTCTAATATTCAGTAAATCATCAAAAATAGAGCCAAAACAACAAAAAACAGCAATTTTTTGACATTTAAAAAATACATAACCAAAATCGAAAATTTATACACAAACAAATATGTTCCGATTTATTTTTTTATTATTTTTAACGTTTGACCACAAACCGTATATAAAAAAATATGAATATGTTGAACTGATGAACCTATATTTTCCTTCACTTTATTCAATTCAATTCAGTTCTTTAGTAGCTCAGTTTACGTTCAGAGGAAACTGAATATTATCCATTGGAACATACAAATTCCGGAATACAATTCGGTTTAAGTGAATCATTCAGTAATTCACTCGATTGGAAAGCGCCTTATATAACAAATGGATTGTACAACTGGATACCTCTTTTGCTTTTGTTGATATTGAACCAACAAAGAAACTGAAAAGTATAACAACCGCCTTAAATTTTAACATAGCAGCCCTAAACTTTATTAATGTTTTCCTCTATAAATGTTACTACAAAAAACTAGCACGTTAACAAAATTTGATACTTTTATAGCGAAAAATAATAATTGCCGGTATACAAATGTTATAATTTGTATTGTTTTCGGTAGGAAACGGCAAATTGATAAAAATCTAAATATCTATTTAATGATATAATTGACAGATTAATTGCAGATTTGTATCAACGCTTAGCTAAATATATTACAACAATAATTAAGATAATCAGTTTGTAATTTTTTAAATGCATGTTTAAATTTCTCTTTCTTGAGCCTGTGTTGTTATGATAAAGTGGCCTTTCACATTATACTTAAAACTTTTTGAGACCTTAAATCTAAAAATATTTTGACCTAAAAATTTTTTTTAAAAATGTAGACTTATAGCTGATGCATTGGCAGACTTCACAACCAATTATAAAAAAGTATCATTATATCCATTAAATACTTCATCCTATGACTACCGTCTTCCCCCGACAAAAACGTCTAGGCGTTGTAGACAAATAGAACGACTACCCTGCGTTTTATTCAAATATAACGCCTAGGCTAGGGTGTTCCTTAATTTTCAATTTCAAAATATATTTGGTCTCACCCCCTAAATCGGTGTGTATACATATAAAAATGAACTGCAAGAAATTTTAGGTCAATCAAATAAAGTTAACCCGTGCCGACTTGAAGTTGAACTTTGGCTTAAGAGTTATTCTATATGAAATCATCGAAAAAAAAAGAAAAATTGTTGCTGCACTGTTTTAGATGTTACTCAAACTTTGTGGAAATGTTCTTTGGGGTTCAAAAAATTAAAATCCACAAGAATTTAATTTTCGCACGTGCCACTTCCGGTCCACACAAAATAAAGCACTTGAAAAGCCATGCTTTTGTTTTTTGCGGTTTTAGCTGTAAAACTTTTTCTAATAAAGATATTGATTCGATCAAGGTGGCATTATAAAGCTGAAAGATTGTAGTTTCTAAAACAAAAATAAAAATTGACAAAATTTATATATTTAAAAAATGAAAGAGTTTTGAAAATACGTATATTTTATTGATTTCTTGTGATTTTCAACTGACACCAGCGTCTGCGCTGTTGAATATAAAAGTCTAAATGATCTCAAATATCAAAGTGCACATATTGTTATAGTATAAAAAATTAAAATCGACTCGTTCAGTCAACTCATAATGCAAAAACTCTTTACTTGAAATTTTGAAATTTCAGCAATTTGCATGTTTCAGGCTACAATATGGACGTGTTTGGTAAAAGACAAAAATTTGAAATTATCAGGATATTTAGTTCTTATCTTTAACTTTAAAAAACTTTAAGGCTTGCTTTGTTATTTCCTCTTGACGCGGGTGTACAGGCGTTTAAAGAGAAGCCAACCATTTGTTTCTTACAGCTTATTGCTTCTTACTTACAGCTTACAGTTTCTAACATTTTTATTTTTGTTTTAGAAATTACAATCTTTCAGCTTTATAATGCCACCTTGATCGAATCAATATCTTTATTAAAAAATGTTTTACAGCTAAAACCGCAAAACACAAAAATACGACTTTTCAAGTGCTTTATTTTGTGTGGACCGGAAGTGGCGCGTGCGAAAATTAAATTCTTGTGGATTTTAATTTTTTGAACCCCAAAGAACATTTCCACAAAGTTTGAGTAACATCTAAAACAGTGCAGCAACAATTTTTCTTTTTTTTCGATGATTTCATATAGAATAACTCTTAAGCCAATGTTCAACTTCAAGTCGGCACGGATTAACTTTATTTGATTGACCCAAAATTTCTTGCAGTTCATTTTTATATGTATACACACCGATTTAGGGGGTGAGACCAAAAATATATCATAATTTTTTTTTCCCATATAGCTAAGGAACACCCTAGCCTAGGCGTTAAGTATTGAATTATTTATGAATACAAACTAATTTTTTTAAGGCATTCACTACATGTATGATAAATAATATTATACGCATTTTGATTTTCACATGAAAACAATTGATTTTTGACAGAAAAAAACTCGAAATCTCTTTTTGACTATTTCAAAAACTTCAAAATCAGTTTCTAACCGTTCGGTACGTGGCTAAGTAGTATTATAAGCGATACCATCCTAGAGATTGAAGCCAATCTAAATGATCTTATCGACGAGAACGACAACGCCAAGCTCCATAAAGCGTATTTGACATCATGTGGTATGGAGATTGTAGCTTTTTGCAAACTAGAAGGTGTCAATATTACTGTTGTGGAATTGGACAACAATTATATGATGAACGATTAATGTTTGTGGGTCATTCTTTTACAAACCGGACTTTCAGACAAACCTTTCTGACTGACACATTTTTGATTTGGCTGAAATTTTTCGTAGGGGCTTCATATCGAAAAAATTTTCTATTAAAACGTATATTTAACTAATGGAGAAATGAGCTTTACTGTTAGAAATAAATTAACTTTTCCAGCGCGGGACGACAAAAATTTATTTCAAACGTTAAAAATAATAAAAAATTAAATCTGTACATATTTGATTGTGTCTAAATTTTCGATTTTGGTTATGTATTTTTTAAATGCCAAAAAATTGATTTTTCTGTTGTTTTGACTCTACTTTTGATGTTTTACTGAATATTAGACCAATTGGCTACAATCAATTCCTTCAGCAATTCAATCGATTGGAAAGTGGCTAATAATACCGGCACAAACTCTTTATTAAAATTGAATAAATTTTTCGGTTTAAAATTGGATACAGAATAAAATGGCAATGAACAACACATACAAAATCATATAACCATATACAGATTACCTGAACTGCTAACTTATGTTTTATTTACAACAAAAGTTTTAATTAAATTTAAATTTTTTAAAAAATCGCTTACTTCGAAAAGTGGCGTTCTATTCGAGATAGCGTTCTATTTGAAACAGCGTTCTATTCGAATAATTATATCACTTTTTAAGAAAATCGAAAAATTGATCACCCTCGAACACAACGCCTAGGTGTTGTTTTCGGGGGAAGACGGTAGCTGTTGTCATGTCATAGCTGTTGTCATTACAATAATAGATAAAATACAACACAAATAATTTAAATGCGATGTCAAAACCAAAAGTTGGAATGCAGATTTATTATGTATCTATCGAAAATTTTGTGCACAAAGTCCAAAGTAAGTGTTTCAAGTTACTTTATAGACGCAGGAGTTAGATAGAGGTGGAGTTGATCCTGGCTGGAGTTTTTGACGGGTTTATTGTTGAGATGATGCATATGAATGATATTGTTCCAAACTCAGTTGATTTAATTCAAGTGGCTACTGCCGCTATGTCAAATTTTGAAGCGAAGATAAATTTATCAGGTGTTTATGATTCAAAAGTATTATTAACATATCGTCATATATCCAAGATGATAAATATAATAATCCAGTTCCAGAAATTTCATGTTTATAGTCCGGACAAAATAGAATGTGATATATTTGTAGTATCAAACATGTGGAAAAAGCTCGATGAACTATTGACACATTTTAAAAGAAACATGTAGGCACGTTGAACGTTAATGAACGTTAATTTATTGATATAAAAACTTCCAACCAAATTCTGCATACATTAATCACTGCCCTGGTTAAACATTCCAATTGAAACCAATTGAAAAAAATGAATTGGATTAATCGGAATTCTGCATTGGGAATTTTCAATTAATTCCTATTCAAAAAATCTATTTCCAATACAATCCTATTCATTCCTGTTATAAATATCTCTATTTTATTTTTCAATAGGAATTAATTGGAAATTTCCATTGCAGAATTCCGATTAATCCTATTCATTCCTATTAAATCTTTTCCAATTAAATCCTGTTAAATTCATAAGATTGTTTAATTTTTTCCAATTCTTTTTTCCTATTGAATCTCTTAATTTCCGATTGAAATTCAATTGGAAATTTCCATTAGAATCCTACAGAACCTCTTTTCCTGTTGAATCCCATTCATTCCGATTGAATTTTAGTTGGTAGATCGAAGTCTTCCTATTTAACCAATTCAATCCGATTTAATCGTATTGAAATTATATTGGATTTAATAGGATTCAATAGGTTTGAATTGTTTAACCAGGGTGTTTAACCAGGGTGTATACATGTACATTTATTCTTTAAACATTATTTGTACAGCATGCTTAATTTATTGAGATATACTCCACAATTATGATCTTCAAATATATAAAATTACATTACAAATGGAATTTTTAGTAAAATCAAGAAAAAAAGATGAAATGTAAACCGTTTTCAACATACAAAAAACAAGAACTCTTTAAAAACTAAACTATTTTTTGAAAAAACAAAATCCGAATAAAATATATTTTTTGTTTTTTAATAAATGTTAACGAAATCATCGCCTGCTAAACTGTAAATTTTTTCAAAAATGGTTTTATTTTTGATGTTCGCCACAACTTAAGCTTAAAACCAAAAACTCCTCGGTAGGACTTTTACCACATTAGGAACGTTAGAAAACATCAGTTCTGTCTCGCACAGGTCATGTGTTAAACTTTCATCAAAATCGTGCCATAAACGAAGAATGTAGTGTACTAACAGACAAAAATTTTGTTTTTGTATACAAAAGTTGAATAAAAGACTGCGGTTTCGGCTTCTTTGGTTATAAAATTTAGATGATAATTTTTTTTTGCTGTCAGAAATTTAATTTTTATTCATACAAACAATGATTTTAAACAGTAGGCTTTGTTTTAACTGTCGGCAATTCTTCTTGTCGATAATTTTGCTTTGTCGTTATGAAAATTCTTTGTTGTCATTTTTTCTTCTAATAAAATGAAATATAATTTCATCTTAGTAGGCGCATAAATGCTATAAATTTGTAATTTATTTTTGACAAATAAATATAAACATGCTATCATTTATGAATGAAAACGGACATTTTTATTATTTGCAAACTGCATTTTTACATAATTTTGTAATATTGAATAACTTGTAGAAAAAATTTTATTTAGAAACTAATAATTATCTTTTAAAGAAAATTATAATTAAAAAAAAATTATCTCATTAAATACCACTCTTCATTAAAATTTTTGTCTAAAATTTTTCAATTTTACTCATTAAATTATTTTTAACTAACACTGCTCAATCAAACCACTACTCAAACTTATTGTGCGCTTTGATTCGCAGTGTTGCTAAATAATTTAATTCGTAAAATCAAAAAATTTTCGAAAAAATTTCAATGACTCGTGGTATTACAACCGAATATTCGTATAAAAAATTTAAATTTTTAAAATCTAAAGATTTCTATTCACACAATTTACAAATAAAGTTAAAACACTTTTCTGACGGCATTTAC